>PVJO010021479.1:0-29942 GCA_004026905.1 Hystrix cristata | reverse complement strand
GACAAGGTAAGAGGAGTGTTGTTTTTTAAGAAAATCCATTTTAGCCATCCCTTGTTCTGTGGAAGTCCTCATACTGCGAAATTGGTACATTTTATATTAAATCATTTCTCACTGATTTCTGTTGTGATTTTCGGAGATGGGTTTGTTCCCACAGATACGATCTTAGTTTAAGACACAGTAAAGGGTCACATGTATGGCTGTTTGTAATTAGAGCACTTCTTTCCACAAGAGTGCATGTGTCCACATTTCGCCCCTCCAAGCCCTGGTGAGGCCGCTTAGAGAACAGCTAATGTGTCTGAGCCTGTGGAGCATGAACAGCCTGGTTCACTCACCACAGGGTCTGGGCGGAAGCTCCCAGCCAGCATGGGGGTCACCAACTTTTTGGGGTAAAATTTACTGTTTTGGTTGGTTCGAGACAGAGTTCTAGTATGGTATGAATGGGATGGGTCAGTCTTACTTGTTCTCTGTAATTTTATCATTATTACGTATGTTTGCAGTATACTTGGTTCTAATTTAAAAGCAATCTTTTGTACTGTTCAGAGGCATTTTTTGACAGGTTGGCCCTTACAGTCTTGTACTAAGCTGAGAACTGCGTCTTCCCCTGTTTTTACATCCTTGAGAACAAAATAGTGCTTATTTATAGAAGAAGTACTCTTTACTTGGTATTTCTGTCTTGGTAACAGTGGAGATCCTGAATTCTATTCCTGCATGGTTGGGAATCACTCATCAGAAGCGTAGGAGGAAAGAAACTGATTTAAAAACCTCAATTCTCAGTAATGTAACTGGTTCATTGGGTTAATTCATAGGGTGACCTCTGTATGTGCTAATGGGGGCAGAGATGGAAAGAATTTCCAGATGGAAAGAGGGGTTGAGAGTGCGTCCTAACAGGATTGTTGTGGCTTCAGGTTGGTGCATAGGACTAACTGACATACCCCTCTGTAACCTTACCACTGAGGTTAAAAATAAAAACCTGGGGTCAGGGATTTAGCTCAAGTGGTAGAGTGCTTTCCTACCAAGCACAAGGCCCTGAGTTCGATCCCCAGCACCCCCCCAGCCCCCACAAATTGATCAGGACTGGGATATAGCTCAGTGTAGAGCGCTTGCTTAGCATGCACAAGACCCTTGTTCAGTCCCGGGCACTCTCCATACAGAACCCAGGGCCAGTGGGCAGAGACGTGATTCCTAGGCTAGGCAGGCCGAGGTAAGGCTATAGGAGGTGACCATTGGCAGGGTTCAGGCAGGGTGGGGACCATGGGGGCCAGTCAGCAAGCTTTCTGGAGGATGGGCCAGCCATATCCTGGGAGTGTCCTGAGGCTCTCATGGGTGAGGCAGAAGTCTTAAGTGTAGCCTCCCCTTGCTTGGATTCCACACAAAACAATGTGATAAAACTTGGTTTTCCATGTAACTAGAAAACTTGTGTTATTCATGGTGACATGGGTATTTCAGTTTGTGTGGAAAAGGTTCTGTGTCTTACTACAAAATAATAAACTGGCTGGTTTATAATATGCATCTTGTGAATCATTATTGTGAGCCTATGTGCCCCCTCCCTCTCTTCCAGCAGACCTGGATGCCAGGTAGAAAGCTGGGGTCCAGACCTGGGAGTCATGCAGAGGCAGCAGCTATAGTGTGCTTGCTGTCATTGGCCACATCTCATCCCTTTATTCCAGCTGTTCACATGGGGGGCTGGCTAGGTGGCCGGTGGGCCAATTCCAGCCCATGGCTTCTTTATTACTCAGGAGCTAAGAATGGATTTTGCTTTTTTCATTTTTTCTTCAATAATGGGGGTTAAACACCAGGGCCTTGGCACTTTTTTTTTTTTTTTATTCTAACACTGTCCTGCCAGGTTGCTCAGGCTGGATTCAAACTTGTGAACCTTCAGCCTCCCAGTGTGCTGGGCTTATAGGTGTGCATTATCACACAGGCAGTTTTTGTATTTATAAAGGTGCTTTACAGAATATTGTGTGTGACAAACCTTGTGAATGACCCACAAAGTCTTGGTTTTTTTGTTGTCGTTGTTTTGGTGCTGGGGATCAAAGACCCACAAAGTCTAAAATTTCTAAAATGTGGCCCTTTACAGAAATGGTTTGCTAACCGAAAAAGCCAAGCATGGTGGCACACTCCTATAATTCCAAAATGTTAAAAGGGGCTGGGGTAGCTCAGTGGCAGGAGCATCTTCTGGCACATATGAGGCCCTGACCACTGTTTAACACAAGACAAACAAGAAAAAAACATGTATCCTCAGAGACAGCAGGTATCAGGCGTAAGTAGAGATGCTGTGAAGTCTATGCGAAGATATGTAGGCTATATGCAAACAGAACCATTCATTGTTTATGGGACTTCAGCACTGCAAACCTTGGTATTTAAAGGGGGCAGAAGTAGGGATCCTGGAAGCCACCTCCCAAGCTATGGAAGGATGACTACCTAGACACTCTGCAAGGAGACACTATGAGTGCCAAACATGGGGCTGATGAAGTCTGGTTTTCATATTTATACCACTAAACATGTATATCTGAAAATGAAAGCATGGTTTGGGGAAGAGATGGACACTTTTCCTGGGCTGGGGATAGAACCCAGGGCTTCACACATAATGTACTAGGCCACTGCTGTACCGCCACTGAGCTACTCCTCAGCCCCCCATTTCTTTTCCAGCACTCCAGGACAGATAGTTTTCAACATACTTGTTAGACTCACCAGGGAGCTTTCCAGTCTTATCACCCTGGGGATCAGGCCCTGGGGATCAAGTGTTTCTCTAAGTTCCCCAGATGATATCCTTGATTTAGAACAGAGGTCAGGAAACCACTTTTTTGTTTGAGACAGGGTCTTGCTCACTGTGTAGTTTAGGCTGGCCTTGAACTTGCTCTGTAGCCCAGGCTGGCCTTGAACTCGAGCTGATCCTCTTGCCTCAGCCTCCTGAGTGCTGGGATTATAGGCATGTGACACCATGTTACCAGTTAGTACTCTATTTTGTGATGGCCAAAGTACCTCCATTTTATCTTAGCTCTTCCATGCCAGATGTCCTCCATGAGAACCTGACCTTTTGCTGAACCGTTAGCTCACTGCAAGCCTCACACTAAATCACATCCTGTAGGACAGGATGCCCTGCACCTGGTGTTGCCTATGATAAATTGTTTTTCTTGAGAAGTATGTCAACTGACAGTTCTGTAACAATCTTGTGACTCTGATGTAATTGTGGTTTTTGCCTTTATAAACCCTGCTCCACTTCACATTGGGGTCGAGAATTCCTTTTGTACGTGAGCACACTCTTTACTGCCGGCTATTAAAGGACTCAAAATTGGCTTGTACTCAGTGTGTGGCAACTCTGCTCACGCCTGGATGAAGTGACTCCCAAGTGGCCAGTGAGGTCCTCTCAGGTTCCCACTTCAATTTTATCCATCTGATTACCATGGAAGATTGATATCCAATGAAATACTTCTGGTGCTAATATGGCTGCCAAGAAAAGATTTCTGACCTTTAAATTTTCAGATCCCTGCAGTTCCCCCAGAACCCGCTCAGGTGTCTGCAGTTCCTGAGGTGACTAGCAGGTGGGGCACTTGTCCACGCTGCGCTCCCGTTCGTCAGACTCCGCAAGTGCCTGGCTGGCCGGGTGGGGCGCTGGGTTCCCAGGGTTCTTCGTAGAGGGAGAGCCTGCTGTGAGCTGGGAAGAAACAAGTAAGCCACACACCCTCGTGTGAGGCTTCTTGGTTCTGGAGAGGCTCAGAGAGGCCTTTTAGTATACTTTTTATCTACGGGGCAGGAGGCGCCTCGACAGCCCACTGTCTGCAGGTGGTGTATAAAGGAACCTGCTCCCCCCAGGGCATGGCCTGAAGAAGGCAAGGACGTGGTCACCATGAAGGTGAGCCTGGGGCAGTGCCGAGGACTCGGGCTGAGCAGGGATTTAGGGTGACTTGCTAAGCGGCAGCGTTATGCTTCTCTCTCATGTACTCACAGTTTTTTTAGGGAAGTATTGTGTATCCTTTGGAGGGGGAGTTGGAGAGAGGCCTAGGAGAGTGGTGTGCGGGTATGTGGAAAGGATGGAGGCAGGCCGGGCCTGGGGCAGGGCTCTCCAGTCTATTTGCAGAGTGGGGCCGTCTTTGTCCGCAGGTTCAGGCCAGTGCCCAGGCTCCTGGAAGGCTCTTTGGAGAGCAGGACGCAAGGCAGCCTGGGAGCAGCGAGGTTGAGTTCACGGGGGCCAGGGGAACTCCAGGACCACGGCACGAGGGCCTGGGATGTTCAAAAGTCTCAATAGTCTCAAGAGTCTTTCATTTTTCTTTAGCATCCCGTTCTGTGGAAAACAGCAGAGTATAATGGGAAAGACCAGATGGACCTGTTTGTGTGTATGTGTGTATGTGCGCGTGTGTGCATGCATACGCTCTGGGGATGGAACCGCACACATGCTACACAGCCCTGGCCCTGGGTTTAAGTGCAGCTCTACTCCTTGTCCATGTGGCCAGCAGCTGTGCCTGTCGACCCTGCCCTCCAGATACAAGGAACATTGGGAGTCCTTCTCTGACAGCTGATTGTGACCTCTGACCACAGAGGCACAAAGACAGAGGTGTCTGTGGTCACCGCCCTCTACTCACTGCTGCAAACCCCTCTCACTCCAGCTGAAGTCACTTCCAAGGGATGTAGGAGGCCGATGCTTTTCCCACGCCTCTGATTTTTCTCTTTCTCCTTTTGGGAGTCAGATATTAAATACAAAAATGTTAGCTAAGCACAGTGGTACACGCCTGTAATCCCAGTGCTTGGGAGGCTGAGGCAGGAGGAGTGATTGCAAGTTGGAGTCCAGTTCAAAGCCAGCCTGGACTACACAGCAAGACCCTGGCTCAAAAAATGAAACAAAACAAAAAGCTAAATACAAGAACATTAAAACACAGGTGCATATTCGGGGAAAGTTAGAAAATGACTGTGCATGCCTAGGGTCATGAAAGAAATGACAGGATACCTTCAGGCTCTTTGCACAGGTATGTCTACAACATTTTATCTCACTGTGTCACCCACACTGCTCTCAAACGCATCATCTCAAGTGATCCTTCTGCCTCCTGTCAGGCAGCCACCACTGTACCTGGCTAACTATGCACCCTTCTCCCTCTTCTCTCCCACTGATAGTGCCTCACTATGTTGGCCTGCCCTGGAATTCATGATCCTCCTGCTTCAGCCTCCCAGGTGCTGTGATTGTAAAGTGCCACACTAAGCCTATCTTTCTTTCTCTCTGTCCTTCTTTCTACAGATGAGCTATACCTCCCTCAACTATTATTTATTTATTTATTTATTTATTTATTGGTCTGGCTATGTAGTCCAGGCTGGCCTTGAACTCACTGTGCAGCCCAAGGTGGCTTCAGACTAGAAGTGATCCTCCTGCCTCAGCCTCCCAAGTGCTAGAATTACAGGTGCATGCCACCACACTTGGTTTAACAATTTTTAAAAATAAATAATAATAGATACTACAACAACAAAAACTGTGGGGAAGGGGACGATCTGATTTCTGGAGTTACCACATCATTAGTTTCTTTCTTTGTTTTTTTCTTTTCAGGGATGGTGGTGAGACAGGGTCTCGCTATGTAGTGCAGGCTGGCCTTGAACTCACTATGTAGCCCAGGCTGGCCTCAACCCACAGCAATCCTCCTGCCTCAGCTTCCCGAGTGTTGGAATTACAGGCATGTACCACCTGCTTGGCTCACACTAGTAGTTTTGAATGTCTAGTATTCAACAACAACATCAAAAATCTTAAGTCTGTATGGCTTCTTTGTATAAGAACTAGGAAAGAAAGGCCCACTCAAAGGAAAATAAAAAATATACAGACTGTCCCTGAAAAGACCTGAAGGCAGATCTACTAAACAGACTTTAAAATGACTGTCTTCATCGGTGTTCTAGCACATGCCTACAATCCCAGCTACTAAGTTTGGGCAGGTGAGGCAGGAGGATTGAAAATTCAAGGCCAGCCTGAGAAATTTAATAAGGACTTGTTGCACAATAAAATTTAAAAAGGGCTAGGGACATAGCTTGGTGGAAGAGTGCTTTCTAGCATGTGCAAGGCCCTTAGTGTGACTCCAATACTGCAAAACAAACACACACATAAATAAGTAGACTGCCTTAAAAGCAGCTCAAAGAGAGCAGGGCATGGTAGCACATGCATGTAATCCCAGCACTTGGGAGGCTGAGGCAGGAAGATCTCTGTGAATTCGAAGCCAGCTTGGATCACACAGTGAGTTCAAGGCCAGCCTCAACTACAGAGCAAGTCCACGTCTCCAGAAAACAGCAACTTGGCTAAGGATTTAGCTCAGTGGTTAGAGAGCTTGCCTTGCAAGCACAAGGCCCTGAGTTCAATCCCTGGCACCAAAAAAAAAAAAAAAAACAAAAAAAAAAACAGCAGCTCATAGCTGGGCATGGTGGCACATACCTGTAATCCCAGCACTTGGGAGGCTGAGGCAAGAGGATCACAGAGTTTGATGCCAGTATGGACTACATAGTGAGACCCGTCTCAAGTGACCAAAGTGGGAGAGGGATACTAATGCATTTATTTATTTTTATTTTATTATTTATTTATTTATTTATTTTTTGGTGCTGGGGATGGAACTCAGGGCCTTGTGCTTGCAAGGTAAGCACTCTAACCACGGAGCTAAATCCCCAGCCCCTATTTTTATTTTATATTTTTTTATTTTAATAGTACATTTTAGATATATATGATAACATTCATCATAGGGAATTTGTATCTGTAGATGATATATCTTGCTTCTACTTTTTTTTCGCATCCCCCTCCCCGCCCTTCAATCTCTCTTCCCCTCCTTATTTACAAAAGCTTGGTTTCCATTTTTCCTTCCATTCTCTTTTTTCTTCTTGTCCCTCCCTTCCTTCCTCCCTTCTCTCCCTTGTTCCCCTTTCCACTTGAACAATTTCTTCACTTTCCCCAATATATATTATACATTTTGGTCCTTATTTACACTTTCCATTTGTTTTATTTTGTTTTATTGATGCTAGGGATCAAACTCAGGGCCTTGCCCTTGCTAGACAAGTGGTGTGTCACTCAGCTAAATCCCCAACCCCTATATATATATATATTTTTTTTTTTTTTTTTTTTTTGAGATGGAGTCTAGCTATGTAGTTCAGGCTGGCCTTGAACTCACTATGTAGCCCAGGCTGGTTTTGAACTCGAAGCAATCGTCCCGCCTCAGCCCCTAAGTGCTGGAATTACAGGTGTGCACCACCACACATGGGACTAATGCATTTAAATGAATTCTTAGTTGGTGGCTTGGGACACACAATGTGCAAAGATATACAGACAGTTCTTATTGTTTGACTTTTGAGGTTTGAATTTATAATTCTGTGAAAATAATATGAACTCAGTAAAAGCTATTTTTTTTTCTTTGTTTTTTTGGGACAGGGTCTCACTATTTCAGGCTGGCCTCAAACTTGCAATGATCCTTCTGACTTAGCCCCCTAAGTGCTGGGATTTTTGTTGTCATTGTTGTTGTGTTTTGTTTTTTGGAGACAAGGTCTTGCTATGTAGTCCAGGCTGGACTTCAACTCATTATATTATCCGAGCTGGCCTTGAACTCGCAGTGATCCTCCTGCCTCAACCTTTCTCAAATGCTGGGATTACAAGCGTGCACCACCACACCCATTTTAAAATCTGTATTTTCAATTTTGTTCTTTAGTTGGGGATTTAGCTAAGTGGTTAGAGTGTTTGCCTAGCAAGTGCAAGGTCCCGAGTTCGATCCCCAGCACCAGAAACGAATAAATTTTGTTCTTTAAACCAAGAATGATAACATAACAAAAAAAATTTTTTTTTGAAATGGGATCTTGTAATGTTGCCCAGGCTGGCTTTGAACTTGTAATCTTTGTTTTAGCTTACCAAGTAGCTGGTATTATGGTTTTGTGCCCCTACTAGGCAAGTGCTCCACCACTGAGCTACACCCAGACACCCAGACGTGAATTTTTTTCTGCTGCGAGATGGGGGGGAGTGCCAGTGGAGGGGCACAGGGTGTCACAAAATTACCCAGCCTGGGCTCAGGATTTTGATCCTCTGCCTGCCTTAGTCTCCCAAGTATCTGGGAATTATAGGTGCACCCCACTGTGCCTGGCTAAACTTTTCTTACAAATTGTTTGAATCTTGACCAGATTTAAAGTCTTTATTTGATAGTTGTTAAATATCGATGTTCAGTCTCATGGGGCTAACATACCAGGGAGTTGGGACTTAAAAAAGTACACCAGTCTCCAAAGCTAAAAAATTAGGATACATCTCAGGACTCAAGAGCTTAAAAAATCAGCTCTGCCCACAAGACCCTGCGGTCAGTTACCAAGAAGCCAGGCCAAGAAACCAAGATCCTCAAAACCCAGCCCACTGGGGCAGGGGAGTGATATGCCCGCCCCTAAACGTAGTTGGAACTTTCCTTGATGATGGGAAGGGACAAACACATGTTAGAACAGTTAGTAAATTCACCTGTATTTACTATTACTTTTTTAACATCTCAGCCCAAGGTGGAGACTAGATGGGGAGGAGCCAGATTGAAGGACCGCGCAGGCGCAACCGAGCGCCACCGCCTCCTCGCGCGGTGACGTCAGAGGCTCCGCCTGCGCGATCCTCCTGTCCAGACCCCAGCCTCCCGAGAGCTGGGATTACAGGTGTGGGCCACCACACCTAGCACACTTCTGTCTGCCTGCCTGTCTGTCTTCCTTCCTTTTCTCTTTCCTTCCCTTATCTCTTCCCCTCCCCTCCCCTCCCCTCCTCTCCTCTCCTCTCCTCTCTCTTCCCTCCTCTCGCTCCCTGTCTCTCTGTCTCTCTCTCTTCTTTTTCCTTCCAGTAGTGAGGATTGAACCTGAGGCCTTTGTACTGAGCTACATCCTCAGCCCTTCATTTATTTTTGAGGCAGGATATCATTAAGTCACTAAGTTGCCCAGGCTGGGTTCAAACTTGCAATCCTCCTGCCTCAGCCTCTGAGAATGCTAGAATCACAGGTGTGCACCCCCATGCCCGGCCTTCTTTAGTTTCTTGATGTCCCAAATCAGGTGGCCTGCTGAACTTTTCCTTTCCTCTTCACACCTGTGGCTAGGGTTCCTCCAAAATTCTCAGACCTCTACTCCAGTGCTTCAGGGCTTGGTAAGCTTTGATAATCTGCACACTCAGTTTATGGTGGAAATCTCTTCCATGGAGCATCTCAAAGAACCATGTTTTCCAGAGAACAGGATGTCCATCACAATGGTGGCACACACGTCTGGGAACTGCCCCAGAGCCTGAGATTCTTCTGGACCTCTTGCTTATACTTGCTGGCAAATTCCCCCAGATTGGTTTGGAATAAATACAGCTCCTTGACCTGTGGGCTGGTTAATCCTCAGATAAGACAGTGCCTTGCACTTTATCCTCAGTCTTGGCAATTTTCTCCTTGGGGAAAACACTGGCTCTGATTGGGTAGCAGTAATCCTGCCGTGGGCCTGTGGGTCATCCTTGCTGCAGGCACCCCAGATCCCTGCCTCCTGAGATTCCCCGCTGGCCTCTGCTGACTGGTTTTTTTTTGTTGTTGTTGTTGTTTTGTTTTTTGAAACAGGGTCTTGCTATGTATTTCAGACTGGCCTTGAACTTACTATGTAGCCCAGGCTGGCCTCGAACTCACAGCAATCCTCCTGCCTCAGCCTCTCAAGCACTGGGATTACAGCCATGCGCCACCATGGCCAGTTATCTGACTGGTTTTGATCTATTTATAGAGCTGTTTTCTTGTTTCTCCAGATGTTTAGTTTTGTTGTTATTGTTGTTATTTTTTGTCATTGTTTGTTTTTTATTTTTTTATTTTATTTTTTTTTTCCCCGGTGCTGGGGATCAAACTCAGGCCCTTGTGCTTGCCAGGCAAGCACTCTAATCACTGAGCTAAATCCCCAGCCCCCAGTGGTTGGGTAAATTTTTAAGGATGTGGTGGACTTATTGTGCTCAATTTGAGCAGGAACGCCTAGCTGGACTGAATTGGTGTGGTTCTGGTTGTAGAAGGTCCACCTGAGGATTGTTGCTGACACAGCATAAAGGAGAACAGGAGCAGAAGACAGGGGCCCGCTGTTTCCCAGGAGAAGCTCTGTTGTGGCTGGTTCTGCAGAAGGGAACTCGGTTGTTCTCATCACAGGAGCTCCAGGCCTTGCTCTCATTGGGGATGGCTGCTGTTTGCTTCAGGGGAGCTCTGTTCTTCATCTCTGCCATGTGCATTGTATCCTGGCTCCAGTATAGATTTCTTCAGCCTTTTAGTGCAGACAGGTTTACACAGGATGTAGTCGTGGGCTCCCAGCCCTTGATTGGATCTTTTGGGTCTCCAGTGCGTAGTTAGATGTTCTACACTCTTCCTGCATTTGGGTTGTGTGTGTGAATGTTGTAATGTGTAAATGTCCTATGCTGAATCTGCTCTCTTGCAAACCATTGACTCTAGAAAAGTAACTAATACAAAGGAGAACCAAGGAAATTTTGAAAAAGAATAATGGGGGGAATAAGTCCTACTACATATCAAAACAACCCGTGAAGCTACAGTAATTTAAATGTATTTTATTGCCACACACGAAAACTTCTCGAGTATGGCTGGGCATGGTGGCACACACCTGTAATCCCAGCACTTGGGAGGCAGAGGCAGGAGGATTGCCATGAGTTTGAGGCCAGCCTGGGTTACATACTGAGTTGAAGCTCAGCCTGAACTACATAGTGAGACCTTGTCTCAGAAACAAACAAAAACAAAACAAAAAAACCCCAAAAACCTCTCATGTAAATCATACAGAGTTCCACAAAAGATTCATGTAGCTGTGGATATTTACTTTATAAAAATGGTGGTATCTGGGCTGGGGATATGCTTCCGTGGTATAGAGTTTACCTGGAACCAGTGAGGCACAGAGTTCACTCAGCCCTAGCACCATGCAAAATAAATCAGTCTTGTTCTTTTATAAAAACTGTGCTCATGGACCAGGCATGGTGGTGCACACCTGTAATCCCAGCACTCAGGAGGCTGAAGCAGGAAGATTGCCATGAATTCAGGCCAGCCTGGGTTACACAGTGAGTTCAAGGATAGCCACAGTATTTTTTGGTGTTTTGGGTTTTTGAGATAGGGTTGTCCTATGGAGTTCAGCCTGGGCTCAAACTCACAGAAAGTTTTGTCTCGTAAATTCTATATTGTTACGTCATATTTTCTACACAGAAAATCACCTCAAGCCTGAAGAATCTGTGGGACATCTTCAAGCAGTACAATATATGCGTTATAGGAGTCCCAGAAAGGGAACAGAGGGAAAATTTTGGGAAGAATGAAGAAATAATAGCTGACAGCTATTTGATGAAACACAGGACTTCACGTCCAAAGAAATCAGTGAACTCCAAGTACAATTAAGCCAAAGAAACACTAAGACACACCATACTCAAACTATCAAAAGATGAAAAAATAAAACGTATATATATACCGTTGAAAATTTTTCGGCTATTAAAAGGTTCTGATACACACAAAAGGTCAATGAACTGCCATACTAAGTAAAATAAGTCAGACAAAAAGAGAGAATACTGTACAATTTTACTTGTAAGAAATATTTAGACTAGGCAAATTCATAGAGACAGAAAAAAGATTAGAGTCTATCAGGCATTGGGGAAGAGAGAAAGAGAAGTTATTGCCTGATGGTTACAGAAATTTTGTTTGGGTGATACACACTTTTGAAAATAGGTATGATGATTGCGCAACATTGTGAAGGTAGTTAATGTCACCAAATATGTACTCAAAATGATTAAGATGGCAAATGTTTGCTATATTTATCAAAATAAAATTGAGATTACTCTTCTAAAAAAAAAAGAAAATCACCTCGACTGCTAACAAAGATAATTTTATTTCTCCTTCCTGTTCATTGTATTAGCTAGAACTTCTTTTTGGGGGGGAGGGTGCTGGAGCTCGAACTCAGGGCCTTGTTCTTGCTAGTCAAGTGCTCTATCACTGAGCTAAATCCCTAACCCCTAGTTTCTAGTTTTTAACAGCCAGGCATGGTGGTACACACCTGTAATCCCAGCACTCAGGAAGCTGAGGCAGGAGGATCCCCAGGTCTTTTGGTGTTTTTTTTTTTTTTTTTTTGAGACAAGGTCTTGCTCTGTAATTCAAGCAAGCCTTGAGCTCACTATGTAGTCCAAGCTGGCCTTTTGAATGCTGGGATTACAGGCACTGGCCAACAGGCCTGGCACGGATCATATTTCAAAATGACCCAGGGGGGCTGGGGATTTAGCTCCGTGGTTAGAGTGCTTGCCTAGCAAGCTCAGGGCCCTGAGTTTGATCCCTGGCACCAAAAACAAAACGAAAAATAGTAAAAATATGAAGACTCTCAAAATGACCCAGGATTAGCTTTCTGTTACTGTAATAAAACACCTGAGATTATTTATTTATTTATTTATTTATTTATTTATTTATTGGGGTGCTGGGGGTCGAACTCAGGGCCTCACACTTGCTAGGCTAGTGTTCTAACACTAAGCTAAATCCCCAACCCTCCTGAGACAACTTAAAAAGAGGGAAGGGTTATTTTGCCTCATAAATTTGGAGGTTCCAGCCTAAGTCAGCAGGCCCTGTTGGTTTTGGGCCTGTAGCTGTTTTTTTGGCAGGGTGGAGGGTCCTGAGGATCAAACTCTGGGCCTTGTGCCTGCGAGGCAAGCACTCTGTCACTGAGCTAAATCCCCAGCCCTTACTTTTGGTCCTATAGAAAGGCAGTGAATCACGACAGGAACCACAGTGGAGGAAGCTGCTTACCTCGTGGTGGTCAGGAAACAGAGAGAGAGGAAGAGACCTGAGTCCTGCAATCCCTCTTTGAGGGCAAACCCCCAGTGACCTAAAACCTCCTCCTAGGCCCATCTCTAAGAAAGAACTTTCTGCCATCTTCCTATAGTGCCAAGTTGAGCACCAGGCCCTTTACCACTGGGCCTTTTAGGGACATTTAAGTTCTAAACTACAGCAGGTTCCTTACCCCCTTCCTCCTCCAGGAGAACAGTAATTTTCTTCTCTTTACAATGAGAAGCTGAGTTCCTGGAGGTAGAACTTGCATGGTAGGGTGGCTCTCTATGACCAGGGAGCCCCTTGATTTTATGTGGTGGTTTTGGGGATAAAACCCAGGGCCTTGCACATGCTAGGCAAGTGCTATACCACTGGGCCCCAGGCCCTGCACCTAGATGCCAGCCTTTTCTACTTTTTTTTTCTTTTTTTTTTTTTGCGTTGGGGATCAAACTTGGCCTTGTGCTTGCTAGGCAAGCACTCTAACCACTGAGCTAAATCCCCAGCCCCAGTCCTTTCTTTTTTAACCCTTACCCAGCCTGGAGTACAGTTTCCTGCCTAGCACTGGCTCATGGAAGTTTCTGCTCCAGAATGTTGTGGGTCTCTGAATTCGCCTGTCTGTCTCTCTAGTTTTGGAGAATATCACTTTGCCCTGTGACCTCATTTCACTTACAGATCTAAGAAGAGTTGTTAGTTTGACGCTCTGCTTTGCTGTTTTAGAAATTTTTTTGTTTTGTTTTGTTTTAGAAATCTTAATCATGCTTAAACAAGAGACCTTATGTTTTAATTTGGCACTGGACACCACAATATAGCCCATCCTGCCCAGAAGCCTAGAAGCTTGATGGTGGCCTTTCTAGAAACAGAGAAGTCAGTGGACAAGAACAGATCTGGGAATAACGTGAGCCAGCTTTCTCCACGCTGAGTACGAGTTGTCTGGAATTCATGTCAGCTGGATGGAGAAGCCCAACAGACAACTGGATATGTGAGCAAGAGTATAGAAGAGGGCTGGAGGTGTAACCTAGGGGTAGAATATTCACTCAACATGCACAAGGCCCTAGGTTTGATCCCCTCAGGCACACACACATGCAAAGAAAAAGAGGCTGGGGATTTAGCTCAGTGATTAGAGTGATTGCTTAACAAGTGCAAGATCCTGAGTTCAATCCCTGGCACACACACACACACACACACACACACGAGAGAGAGAAAGAAAATATAAAAATAAAATAGAAAAGAAATCATGCTGGGCATGGTGGCACATACCTATAATTCCAACACTCTGGGAGGCTGAGGCAGGAAGACTGCAAATTCAATCCCAGCTTGGGCAGTTTAGGGAGACCCGGTCTCAAAACAAAACAAAAAAAACAACACAAAACAACAACAAACAACAAAAAGCCTGGGAATGTAGTCCTGGGTTCAATCTCCAGTACCACTACCAAAAAAAAAAAAAAAAAAAAAAGAGAGGAAGAAGAAGAGGAGGAAGAGGAAGAAGAAGAAGTAGTCAAAATATAGAAGAGGTTTCATTTGAGGCTCTGGCTGAAGGGGAGTTGGAGATCCAGGAGAGCGAGAACAGAGAAAGAGGAAGGCACAGGGACAGGGCTTTAAGAAGCATTAAAGATAAAAATAATGGGAAGAAGAACCAGCAAAGGTCAGCAGAAAATACTGTTACCACACAGCAAAGATATGGTGAGAGGGAGAATTAGGCAGGGCCCTGTGGGACTCAAGTGTGGGAAGGTTAGAAGACAAGAAGCTGGGCTGGAGAGTTAGCTCAGTGGTTAGAGTTCTTACCTTGAAAACACAAGGCCCTGAGTTCCATCTCCAGCACACACACACACACACACACACACACACACACACAATTTAAAACATCATCAAAGAAAATTTAAAATACTTCTAAATTTTTGCCTATAACTCACCCACTCACTCTACTGATTTCACATTTTAGTATTTCTTTTCAACCTCTATCTTTTTTGTTGTCGTTGTTGAGACAGGTTCTCTCTATGTAGTTCATGCTAGTCTTGAACTCATTATGTAGCCCAGGCTGGTTTTGAACTCACGGGAAAGAATTCGAACTCGAAGAGATCTTCCCGCCTCAACTTTCTGAGCTAAATCCCCAGCCCTAAAGTGATGGGATTACCACCACTCCTGGCATTTCAGATAATTTTAATTGTTTTTGTTTTTGTTTTTTTGGTACTGGGGATTGAACTCAGAGCCTTGTGCTTGTGAAGGAAGCACTCTAACCAATGAGCTAAATCCCCAGTGTAAAAACACACTTTTGAACAGAAGAAAAAAATGGAAACAAAGCTTTTGTAAATAGGGAGGGAGGAGTGGGTGAAGGGAGTGGGGGGAATGGAGGCAAAAAGAAGCAGCAAGATATATCATGTACAGGTACAAATCCTGTATGATGGAAAAAAAAAATCCTGTACGATGAATGTTATCACTATGTACATCTAAAATGTACCATTAAAATAAAATAAAAAACAAACAAAACAAGAAAACACATTTTTGGGGTTGGGGTTTTAGCTCAAGTTGTAGAGCACTTGCCTAGTACAAGGCTCTGAGTTTGGTCCCTAGCACCCCCCCCCAAAAAAAAAAAACCCAAAAAACAAAAACACTCCCACATTTTTAGCCAGGCCTGGTGGCACATGCCTGTAATTCCAGCACTCAGGAGGCTGAGACAAAAGGATCCCTGCGAATTCGAGGCCAGCCTGGGCTACATCGAGAGCCCATCTCAAAAAACAAAACGAAACAAAAGAGGTTGCCTCTTGGTAAATATTACATAAGTGCCTGTGTTTCCTGACGAATTGTGTCAGTTTACCTGGCCACTAGCCAGGTGCGAATGTACCTGTCCCCCAGCTTTGACAGCGTTAGGTATTTTTGTTTGATTTAATAGCTGTTAATCAGGAACATACTACACACAGTCTTTAACCTGCATTTCTTTAATTACTAAGGAAGTCGAGTCCTTAGAGATTATGTTTATTGTTTGTATTTCCACTGAGGCACCTTTGCACGTTAAGACAACAGAGCTGCTGCCTGCCTGCCAGGCGCCGGGCTCCGTGTGGTGCCCAGGATGGGACAGGAATGACCCTGGGAGGGCTGGGAGGCCGGCATGCAGAGCACAGGTGGGAGCTGCGCTGCACAGCAGGAGCGGGCACTGGCCGCCTGGGCAAAGCCCTGGCCTGAAGCTGGGGGGAAAGAGACTACTAGGCTTGGAAGGGCGAACCAGGCCAGAGGCACGATGTGTGTAGTGAGAAAGTGCAGTGTGGGGACAGGCAGATGGATAGGTACACAAACTTCTTTTTTTTTTTTATTTTAAACCAAGAACATGTATTGGTACATTCTACATACAATGGTCACATTCATTACATTTATTCTGTACCTATACATGATGGTACACAAACTTCTGAGTCTTCCACTGTGGCCAGTGCGTGGCGTTTTTGGGCTGAGAGTTGATAGGATATTGGTTGCAAAGGAGTGGTCAGAGCTAAACTCAGAAATTAAATCTTTATCTGGAGGATTTTCTGTTGTTACTGTTCTTAAAGGGGAATGACATGATCTGATGTGTATTGTAGAAAGATCTTTTTCTTTTTTCTTTCTCTTTTTCTTGTTTGTTTGTTTGTTTGTTTGTTTGTTTGTTTGTTTGTTTTTGGAGACAGAGTCTCATGTAGCCCAGGCTGGCACCTCAAACTCATCCCAGTCCTCCTGCCTCAACCTTCGGAATGCTGGGATTACTGGTGTGCTCCACCTCACTCAGATAGAAAGGTCTTTCTAGCACTAACAAGAGGTAGCTTTGGAGGCATTATTTGTGTCAACCATCATAGATAGGACTGTGAATAAGGTTTTTATGTAATGTGAGCATCAATCCTTCAGCTGTCCTACTGAAAACTATATGCCTTTTTAAAATGTTTTAGGGCTGGGGACTTAGCTCAGTGGTTAGAGTGCTTGCCTAGCAAGTGAGTTTCATTCCTGACACCAAAAAAAGAAATAATTCAAACCCAACAAAACAAAAAAAGAATCACCCTGGCTTTTCCACCTGTCAAATTCACAATATCCTATGGTTGATACTATCTGATTGATGCCAATTCATGAGGCAGGCAAGTGTAACTATTTGCCTTTTGCTGAAGAATGTGCACCTCAGAGAAGTTAGGTAAGTTGCCTAAAATCACACGCCTGGCTAATGGTGTAGCTGGGACTTGAACTTAGGTCTCTAACACCTAGATGACTGCCATGGTTTGGGTATTGTTTGGTGCCCCCTCTAAGGAGTCGCATGCTGGAAGCTTGGTCCCCAGGGTAACAGCAGGCCTTTAAGGGATGATTAGATCGTGGCAGCACCACTCAGAAGGGATTAATATCATTCTTCCAGGGCCTGGTTAGCTCCCATGAAAATGAGCTGTTATAAAAGAGGATCTTGGCTTCTTCCCATTTCCTCACCATGGGATGGCTGTGGAGGGATTCACATCAGGTGATGACACCAATCACCATGCTAAGGGGCTTTCACGGGCCCCTGGACTTTCTGCTTCCAAATCTGTGAGCTCAATAAGCCTCTTTTATTTATAAGATACTTACCCTCAGGTATTTTGTTATAGCAACACAAAATTGACTAAGACAATGGTGTGAAACACTGAATCTTTCACCTATTCATTCACCCATCAAACATATGTTGATTACTTTTTGAATTCAGGCCATGTATGGAGCAATCAGGAGCCACTTCAGGGGTTTTAGGCAGGAAAACAGACACAATGTAGGCTTTAGACAGAATCATCTTCTGGGTGAAAGGACAGAAAGTGTTGGTTTCCAAAGTATGGTCTGGGATTACCTGTGGAGATAAGGTCTCTGAGGTTTGGCCTCAGAAATCTGGCGGTCAGATAGGATTGTGGAATTTTTTTGCTTGTTTTTTTTGTTTGTTTATTTGTTTTGTTTTTTTGGTGCTGGGGATCAAACTCAGGGCCTTGTGCTTACAAGGCAAGCACTCTAACTGCTGAGCTAAATCCCCAGCCCTTTGTGGAATTTTTTGTTTCTGATTCCAATAAAGAGAGAGAGAGAAGCACCGTGTTACAGAGGTGGTGGGATAACCAGTGAGTTTGAACTCAGTGGTGGCTGCAGTAACCCGTAACCAGGTGAGAGGTGATAAGGTGCAGAGACAAAGAGCTGCACATTGGAGTCATTTAGATGGTGTAGACAGGACTTCTCAGTCTGTCCTTTCAGAGCAGCCGAGGGTTCAGAAAGTGGAACCAGGGCTGGGGATTTAGCTCAGCAGTTAGAGTGGTTGAGTTTGATCCCCGGCACCAAAAAAAAAAAAAAAAAAGAAAGAAAGAAAGTGGATCCAGGCAGGCATGGTGGCACATACCTGTAATCCCAGCGCTCAGGAGGCTGTGGCAGGAGGATCGTTTTGAGTTTGAGGCCAGCCTGGGCTACATAGTGAGTTCAAGGCCAATTTGGACTACATATCGAGACCGTGCCTCAAAAAAAAAAAAAAAAACAAACCCCAAAAAACCCAAAAAAAAGTGAACCCAGGGTGATTCCCATCTGGATCCTTTGTCTACATACACATACCTTGATTCGAAGTATTTTATATTTATTTTTCTGAACACTTATCTTGTTCCATTTTAACTTCCCTCAAACCTTGTAGTTTCTCGCTTTGGTAAAGCCTAGGAGAGAAATAAGGGATTGCCAAGCAAGGTTTTAAACCTTTGTACACCTTTCCTTCTTTGGGGCTGGATACACAGGCAACAAAGAAGTAGACTGACTGGATAAGGACTGACTGGGGAAGGAAAACAGCAGGCCAGAGGGAGATACACAGGCTCCCTAGATCCTAGGGGCCCTCCAGGAAACCTTAAAGCAGTAATTGGGGGGGAGGCGGGGTGACCCGGTTTCCCCGCCAAGGTTATTACTGGGTGTTCCACCAACCAGAGGAGTTCAGGAATTCAGGAAACTGCAAAGAAACCACAGCAGCCTCAACAACCACCTCCCCAAACATCAACAACCTCAGCAATAAAATACATTAAAATGCCTTTCCCTCCACCCAGCCCCGAAGCCAGGAGGAGGGAAGGGGCTGCTGGAGGAGCTTTCTGTCGCCCAGCTCGGTTCTTCCTCGTCACAGGCTTAGTTTCCCAGCATCATGGGGAGCCCAGAAAAATGACACCCTATCTCTGGGTGAGGGTACCCGAGGCCAAGGGCATCTTCATCTTCCCCTCACTGCCAAGAGGGTGAAGACGGTAGCCTTCTGAGGCAAAGGCTAAGAGGTTGGAAGAAGCAGGAAGAGACTCCTCGGGCTAGGTGGGTGCCCCGCGAGTCCGCGGCGGTCACCGAGCCAGGGGCTGGAGAGAACCGGCTGGGAGGGGGCGGGGCCCGCGATGGTGTTCGGGGCGGGACGTGTCCTTGAGGACGGCCAATCAAAAAGAAGGGTGCGGCCAGGGGGCGGGTCAGGGGGGCGTGTTCTGACCCAGATTGAGTGACCGCAGGGCGCTGGGAGGAGGGAGGAGGCTGCTGTAGTCCGGCCTGCAGTACTACTTTATAAACGCCCGGCTGCCGCGGCGCGAGCTCCGCGGCCTGCAGCACACGTGTCTGCCTTGCCCAGGAGTTCTTTCTGCCTCGGGTCCGTCCCATCCCATCCCGAAGTTCACTGCAGCCTCGACCCCCATTTGCTCAGCGCCCCCTGAGCTTTCCACGTCTGCAGAACGCAATGGTCACAGCCATAAATGTCTCGCGCGAGATGGGGCAGCTGTTCCAGCCCTATGACTTCGAGACGACCCGGGACTTGAGGCCCTTTTTGGAAGAGTACTGGTGAGACCTGGGGAGGAAAGGCCATGCCAGGGGCCAGACCCTGCTACCTGCCGGGGAGGGGGAGATTGAATGCCTGCAGTTCTGGCTCCATCCCGCAGATGCCCAAAGTGCAGGCCAGGTGGCACCTCGAAGAGATTCGAGCTGGAAGGAAGCGTGCAGAAAGGAGAGGGTGGGGAGAGGAGTGGGGAGGAGACAGAGGTCAAGGAGAATTCTCCCTATCCTCTGTGGCATAGGGTTCGTGCCCAGGTGCAGCCTGCCCTGTGAAATGCCTCACTGTCCCCGCTTGGGGACAAGGATGCAAGGGCAGGGAGTCCTTCCAGCCATTTCCCAGGCTCTGCCTTAGCTCAAAGCGCTCAGGGGAGCATATGGGCTAACTCTGTGCTTTCATGACCCAACCGTGCAGAAGCTATTGCCACATTCTCCTTACACCACAACCGCAGGTTAATTCTAGGTGTGGGTCAGAGACAGACATGTCACCCACCCCCGACCTCACTGGGAGCAGCAATCACAGAAGTCTTGGCTATGGCTCCTGCCCTGAACTCTGTCTACATTAATACTGCCAGAAGAGTATTATCTGTCCTTTACAAAGGAAATCAAAGTATCACACAAGTAGGAAGTGGCAGGGCTGGAAGTCCCAGGGAGAGCACTCACGTGGACAGATGAGCAGGCATTGCTCTAACCCATACTCACCCCTGAGCCCATGCCCCTCTGCATTCTGCCTGCCAGGGCAACTGCATTCCCCATTGCCCTCATCTATCTGCTGCTCATCATTGTGGGGCAGAACTACATGAAGGCAAGGAAAGGCTTCAACCTGCAGGGGCCTCTCGTCCTCTGGTCCTTCTGCCTTGCACTCTTCAGGTAAGACACGCCCCCTCACACTTTCTGCCTTTTGGGGGGGGTAGTGGTGCTGGGGAGTGAACTCAGGGCCTTGCACTTGCTAGGTAAGCGCCCTACCACTGAGCCAAATTCCCAACCCTCTGCCTTTTTTTAGGGGGTAGGGGTTGAACCCAGGATCTCTGCACCAAGCTGCATCCTCAGAACCCTGCCCTCTTTTTAAAATTTTAGGACAGGGTCTTGCTAAATCACTAAATTGCCCAGACCTCCCTTCTATCTCTTAAAACTTTCCAGAAACCTCAGGTATATTTTCTCCTAGCTTCCACCCTTTTCCATATTATCCTGTTTTCCTTCTTTCCTAGACCCCAACCTGGCAGTCTCTGCTCCGTCCCTCTCAGTTCTTAATACTCTGTCCTAAGACTGGCTGACAACTTCCCAGTACCTCCTTCCTATGTTTTCTTCCCTCAAATCCTTTGATCTCCCCCATCCTACCCCAGCATAAATTCTTCCCCTATCCCTATCCCTAGTCTCTAACTCAACTTTCAATCCCACCTCCCAGCTTTCCCTGGTAGTTTCCCAACCTTCATCTCCTGTAGAATACTGGTCGGGTCTAGCAGACCAGCTCCAGGATCTCAGAGGCCATGATCCATGTCTCTCTTGGAAGCATAAGAAGGTTGTGGAACCTGAGATTTGGTAATCTGGTCAGGCCAGAGGGAGGGGTGACTTGGTGCCTGGGAATGACCCTTATACTTTCTTCCTGTGTCCCATTTCAGTATCCTGGGAACAGTGAGAACATGGGGCTATATGGGGGCCCTGATGCATAGCAGGGGCCTGAAGCACACTGTGTGCTTCACTGACTCCATCGAGCATACCATAATCAAATTCTGGTCCTGCCTCTTTCTTCTCAGCAAGATCATCGAACTCGGTGAGTGGCAAGGCTTTGTCTCCCTGGTGCCCAGTGAATCTCATCCCTGTCCCTCCTTAGACTGCTCCCCTCATCCATCACACAGGATTCCTTCCCCATACCTGAGTCCTAACAGCACATTTTCCCCCCAGCCCCTCTCAGATTCTCTGCCACAAAGACTGCCCTCCCCACCCTGCGAATTCCTCCCGTGTCCCCACACCCAGCGCAGAGGGTGGTCCAGGCTCTAGGTGGTACACCTGACTCTTATCTCCCAGGAGACACGGCCTTCATCATCCTGCGAAAGCGGCCGCTCATCTTTGTGCACTGGTACCACCACAGCACAGTGCTAGTGTTTACAAGCTTTGGGTACAAGAACAAAGTGCCTTCGGGTGGTTGGTTCATGACCATGAACTTCGGTGTGCATGCCATCATGTACACCTACTACACCCTGAAGGCCGCCAAAGTGAAATATCCCCAGCTGCTTCCCATGCTCATCACCAGTCTGCAGATCCTGCAGATGGTTATGGGGACCATCGTTGGCATCCTGACTTACATCTGGAGGCAGGAACGAGGATGCCACTCCACAACGGAACACTTCTTCTGGTCCTTTGTCTTGTATTCGACTTATTTCATCCTCTTCGCCCATTTCTTCCGCCAAGCCTACATCAGGCCCCAGGTCAAAACCAAGACCAAAAGCCAGTGAAGGGTCGGAGAGAAAGATGAAGCTTCAGGCTCTTGCTCTCCCCCTGGACCCTAAGGGACCGGACTCATGTTTGGGGAATGATTAGGGTGACTTCCCTGCATGGCTTCCCAGTGGTATGTGTGCCCCAAGCAGAAGTTATGGCAGATGAGTATCACCCCTGGGATGAGGATGTGCTCTGGTACTTTGATGTTTGTCTTCAGTGTGAAGCCAAGCAGGCCCTGGAGAGGGGGTGGGGCCAAGGAGGGTCCCCAAGAGCTGATTTATATTTCTATCCGCAAATTTTTATTGTTGCTCTATTTTTTAAATTAATGACGTCGAGCCAGGTGTGGTAGTACACACCTGTAATCTCAACACCAGGAGGCTGAGGCAGGAGGATCGCTGCGTGTTCAAAACCAGCCTGTGCTACATAGTGCGTTCAAGGCCACCCTGAACTGCATAGCAAGACCCTGTCTCAGATAAAACAAAAATTAATGATGTCGACAAGATTTGGAGGGACTTGGGGATCTGGGGGAAGAAGGGGGCTTCTTGGAGAGGAGAAGCCTTTTGGCAGCAGGGCGATGGGCAGCCCGAGAAGCCTGAGGGTGTGTGAAGGGTTGGGAGGCACACACACAGAGACAATAAGAATCCTAGGCCTGGTAGGCACTTAATGTCTGTTATAGACCAGAATTTTATTGCTGTTAGGGGCCCATGCCCCTCATAGGAACAGTGAGAAACAGGTGCAGAAAGGCGGAGTAACTTATCTAAAGTCAGAGGCTTCCTAAATTGCCGAATTTGATCCCTGCAAATACGCGCTGGAGACCAGACCTACCAGCTGTCCTCCCTGAGACCGCGAGGGGGCGCTGCAGCACCGGCTTTGACCGTCCGCGGCCAAGCGCAGGTTCCCGCAAGCTCAAGGCACCCGCGCACCCCTTCACTCCAGGAGACCGGGTTTCCCTGTCTCGAAAGTGGGGAGTGAGGGCACTGAGGCCTGGACGCTCGCCTCATCCCAGCACATCCGTCTCTCTTTTTAGGCCGTGGGGGAGAAGGACGGACGGGAAGAGGGTCAACCGCAACTCGGAGTCAGCAGTCTTTCACAGTCCGCGCACATTTATTTCATTTACCTTTGAAAACGGGGTCGGGGCGTCTGGAGAAGGCGACCGGGCCGGGGGAGGAGCTGGCCCCGGGGAGCTGGTCCCTGTTCCTGGCCTTAGTCCTGGGGCGCGGTCCGGCCGGGGAAGGCCCTCCCTGGAGCCCCCCACCCCAGACCCGCGGCGGGAGCAAGCCTGTGTAGACGTCCCGGGTCGCTGCGAGCGGTCGCCCCCTTCCGCGGGGAGGCCCGAGGGCGCGTTCAGACGGGCCGCTCCACGGCGTACTGGCACGGGCTGAGGTTGGCGGCCGGGGGCGGCCCGGGCACGGCGGGGTAGCTGAAGGAGGCGTGCTGCTTGGCTTTGAGCCTCAGGCTGGCCAGACTCGAGTTACAGGGGTCCCGGTACACGTAGGGCGCCGAGGCGTACGGGCAGGACACGGCCGCGGAGGACACGGCGGCCGGCGCCAGCCCAGGGGGGCCCCCGCCCAGGCCCTGCAGGGCTGCGGGGCCGGGCACGGCGCCCGGCGCTGGTGCGGCCGAGGGCACCATGGAGGCGGCGATGGAGCTGGGCGGCGAGAAGACGGGCTGCGAGGCCAGCGGCCCCACGTTGACCGAGTTGAAGGCGAATGGGAAGGTCTTGGCGGCTAGCGGCGGCGCGAGCGCCTTGGGCGGCCAGTTGCCGTAGGCGTAGCCGGGGTACACGTCCTCGTAGGGCGGCACCAGCCCGCCGAGCGGCGCCGCGAAGCCGCCCTTGCACAGCTCGGCTTGCTGGCTGCGCTCGCGCTTGCGCCACTTGGCGCGCCTGTTCTTGAACCACACCTGCGGGGCGAGGTTGGGGTCACTCAGACGGGGTGCACGCCCGGGCCGCCGAGGAGCGAGGCGAGAGGGGCGCGCGGAGCCTGGGGCGCGGGCTGGGTGGGCGGTCACGGGGGTTAGGGACAGTGGGAGGGCATCGGAGGAGGGACGAGGGAGACCCGAGATGGGGTCGAGGGCGCGGGCCGGGGGTGGCGGCGCAGTACCCGCACGCGAGCCTCGGTGAGGTTGGTCCACACGGCGATCTCCTCGCGCGTGCTCATGTCGGGGTAGCGGTTCCTCTGGAAGGTCGCCTCCAGCTCCTGCAGCTGCTGGCTGGTGAAGTGCGTGCGCTGCCGCCTCTGCTTCTTCTTCAGGGAGCCGTCCTCGGGGGAGCCGCCGGGCAGCGAGGCCGAGGCTTTCTCCGAGTCTGGGGGCCAGAGGAGGGCTTAGGGACCTCCCCACCCGCCCGCCGCCCCCACCCTATCTTCCTCACTGTATCTCCCTATACCCCCCACTCCGCTGCCACCCGAGGGTCCGCTCCCCTCGGGGATAGAGCTGCCGTCTCCTCCGGCCCCAGGAGGGGGCGCGCTCACCGCTGTGCTCCGGGCCTTTGCAGCTGTGCTCCGGCAGTGGAGGGTGTGGAGTGCCCGCGTCCGACAGCGACAGCGCGGGGCTGCGGGCCTCCGCCTCGGGGAGCAGCCCAAACTCCATGGAAGGCTCTGGAGGGAAGAACACGCAGAGACCAGGTTCGTGAGGGCATACGAGGTCCCTGCCCCCTTTCGCAGTCACAGACACAAGGCAGCTCAGATAGAGGCAGGGAACACTAGCTGCAAGGGGAAAGGTGCACACTGAGAGGTTTAAGCACGCAGGTACACTAGACTTCGTAGCTGATGGATGCCTAGAACTGTGCCTGATGAACAGTTGGTGTTTGATATTTGTTGAATTTTTTTTTAAAAAAACGTACAACATTGCACACCACATCCCCTATACCACATCCTCCAAACTCGAATGTTCAATATCCCCGCAAACTGGCTCCTAACAGCCCTCAGCCAATCACACCTCAGCTGTGGCCAGGACCTTGTCGGTAGGACAGATGCCATTTGGAACAAGGTCTGGTATTTCTCTCATAAGAATAATCACTGCTTGCACTTACTGGTGCTTACTTTGAACCTTCACCTCACTATCTCTCACCTCACAAGAATTAGTTAAACTTTATTAACATATGTTAAGTTTCCCTTATCTGAAACGTTTGGGACCGGAGGTGCTTCGGATTTCAGAGGTTTTCGTACTTTGGAATATTTGCTTAGATTTATCAATTGAGTACTCCTGTCTGAAAGTTGGAAGTCTGACATGCACCAAAATTTGAAACTAGTTGAGAGTTAACACTCAAAGTTTCATATTTCAGAGCGTTTCAGATTAGGGATGCCCAAACTGTTTTGCTTTTTAAATTTTTTCCTCTCACCAGGGGATTTAGCTCAGTGGTTAGAGTGCTTGCTGGGTTCTAACCCACTGCCTTACTTTGGCATGCTGGGCAAACACCCCACCACTGAGCTACACCCCAGCCTGGGATGCCTGACCTGCATTACTCTTTTTACTCCATTTCTTATTTGAAGGTTCTTTGTATAGGTGAGGAAACTGAGACTTGTAATTTGATTAGGGTCACAGAGCTAGTAAGTAGTGACTGGGATCTGAACCAGGTCTGTGGGACCCCCTAATACTTTTTCTTCATTTACTTTCTTAATTGTCTTCCTTGGGCCTTCTGCAGATACTCCCTCAGGGATTCAGCTAGAGCCCCAGCCAGGGTTGGCTTGGGTACATTTCAACTAGAGTGGCTCTTCTTTTATATTCTTTGTTTATAATTTCTAAAGAGATTTAATTTGTGTTTGTTTGTTTGTTTGTTTGGTACTGGGGATCTAACTCAGGGCCTTGTGCTTGCTAGGCAAGTGCTCTACCACTTGAGCTAAATCCCCAACCTGTAAAGAGATTTAATTTGAACAAAGGGTTCCAAGATCAAAAAAAGTTTGAAAACAACCAGGTGTTTGGGCCCTGCCAGCTCCTTTGCCTATCGAAATACATCTCACATCCTACCAGTCATCTACCCAACTTGTGCTTGGCCTCCACAAGATCCCCTCCCTGTACCTATCCCCTATCCCACACCTAACTGGACTCTGCCTCAGTCCCTCTCTGGGTGTCCCCTGTAGTTCTCCTTTCCTGCTGGTTCCCAGTTCCCCTCTAGTGGGAGGGAGGGAAAAGGGCTTGAGACCCACAGTGTGTCTTGGTCAGAGAACAGAAGGAGACAAGGCAAATAAGGATGGGTAGAGAGCTGGCTGGGAGGGGTCTCTCTGCACCCAACACCCCTCCCCATTAACAGGAGCTTAATGCAGGCTTCGTGGGGTGGCATTCATGTGACGGATTAGCCTAGATTGAGACGTGTGTCACTTGACTGCTCTGAATTTATTAGGAGTCTTTCTCAAGGAGGTGCAGATGGGCACCGGCCTGTATTTGCACATGGTAATGTCCCCTTCAGCCAGCTCCCAGATCACAGCTGTGCCCCACCCAAGCCAGGTTGAGAGTGGGACAGAGGTCAAAGCAGGGTTGCCCTTTCCATAGGCAGCAGGGTCTGACCTTGGACTTTTTGCTGGGGTTGGAGAAGGGCTGGATGGAACCCAGGAAAGAAGTCAGGCCACCAGTGGAGTGTGCTCATCCTACCTCCCTTTCTGGATCTGAGTTGGAAAACTCCGGCTTAATGATTTTCCACTGGGAGGGAAATGCCCTTGTGAGGCCTATGGTGGCCTTGATTGGGAACTCTTCTCAAATAGCTGGGAAGATGTGGGAGGAAGGCTGGGGACTGAGAGCTGGAAAAAGTGGTGCTCTTAAGTCTGCTCTTACTTCAGGCCCAAGGTGATCTAAAATGCACACCATGCCCCTGACTTTTCCAGGGGTTGCCTAAAGCTGGGGAAAAAGGGACAGTGGATTTCGCCTGTGGGCAAAACTAAGTCCCCCCATTGCCATTCATCCTTCCAGTCTGCTTTGGCTCCAGACTTCTGCTTTTCCAAACTCCCCTGCCCCCGGCATTCCATACTTAGGTCTTGATTTCATCCTCCATTTCCGCAGAGGGAGACAGAGTGAGGAGGGATGAGGGCCAGGGTAAAAGATGAAGCCGAGAAAGTAGAGTTCAGGGTGTGTGTTCTCAGAGACAGACAGACACATGTGCAGACACACACAAGCCCCCACTCAGACATAATAAGCACTTGGACTTGGAGCTAGAGGCGCACACACACACACTGTCTCTCTCTCTCTCTCTCTCTCTCTCTCTCTCTCCCACACATGCGCTCCCATATTCAGGCAGACAGACACACACTGTCATACAGTCTCCTCTCTCTGTGACAGGGACAGCTGCCTGAGCCCTTTCGGAGCTAGCCACTACCCTCCCCCTCCCCTCTCCGGCCCCTCGGGAACCTCGGCTCTCAGTCCCAGGAGCTAAGGACTCTGAGTGGGGGAGGAGGAGGCCCAGGGGCCAGGGAGTGCTCCACCCTGCTGGGGAGCCTGCTTGGCCCAGTGGGGAGAGGCAGCAGAATGCTGCAGCTAGGGAATGGGGTGGTGGTGGGGGCAGGGGATAGAGTGCCCAGATCCTCCTTGAAATGGTAGTCTGGTACTATAGGCCAAAGGAATTAGGGTTATTTCATTGTGGTGGTTGTTTTTGTTTTGGGGGGAGTTTTGTTTTGTCTTGCTTTTTGTTTTGTTTGTTTTGTTTTTTGGACAAGGGCTTGCTATGTAGTCCAGGCTAGCCTTCAATTCACTGTGTAGCCAAGGCTGGCCTCAAACTCATGGTGATCCTCCTGTCTCGGCTTCCAGAGTACTAAGATTTCAGGTGTATGCCACCATGCCTAGCAGAAGAATTAGGTTTGGAATCAAAAGATCTAGGTTTATGCCCCAAGTTCCCCAGTTTACCACAGTAGCTGAGAGTCCTTGGCAAGTTACTTTCCCTTTCTCAGCATATTTCTTCATCTTTAAAAGGGAGATAAACCATAATCCCTTCTCTACCTGCCTTCAGCATTGTTATAAGCTTTAGGTAACACATAACATGATAAAATGGACAGCAGTGAAACTCTACACGAGTACTTTTTCTCATTCATTGAACAAGTGTGTACTTAGCCCTGTCCAAGAGCTGGGTATTGAGTTAGACGGAGTGGGAACTAGAGTTCACCCTCACTCCCCAGAAGCCATCTTCCAGGGGAGGCTTTCCCTGACGAAGGAAGGTGAGTATGCTGTGTTTCAGAGAGGGGTACGGCACTGTCCTGAACACCGAAGGCCCAGTCAATAAATTCACAAGAAAATAAGCATGGTAACCCATACCAGGAGCCGCTTCAGGGAGTAGTGACTAATCAGGGAGAGAATGAAGCTTTTGGTTCAGTGTTCATCATGGGTTGCTAAGAGCAGAGAGAAGGGCCCCTGACTGCAAAACTGCAGGGAGGCAACAGAACCAGAACAACAAATGGGCAGGCACGGTGAGATGTAACTGTGGGGCATGGTCACCCAGCCACCTCACATCCAGGTGGGCCGGTCAGGCAAAGGCTGGGGGTGCTGAGTGGATGTCTGAACTGCATGCTGGCTGGCTGAGGCTTAAGCTTCCCCTACCTGCTGGAGGTCAGGAAGTTGGGCGGTTGGGACTAAGACTTTGCCTCATTCAGTAGATAGGGAGGGGCAGCTGTAGGTATGGGGCTGTAGGATTGCTGGGGGCTGGTACCAGGCAGAACCAGAGAGAGTCAAGAGATCACTGGGTTGGTGAGTCTGGCTCTGGGAGGGGCTGCCTGCACCACCCTGCTGGAGACGCATGGCCCAGGCCCCATTGGGCTCAGAGTGGCAAGGCCAGATCAAGGGAGAAGTGCAGGCTGGGATTATAGACAAGCAAGAACAAAACGTCCAGGATACATTAGGGTGGAGAGTAGATCACAGGCCAGAAAGGCCATGGAGGGGAGACCACGGTTTCCATGGTTGCCTCATGGCAAGGAGGCAGCTAACTGTCATGAGGACCACTGAAATCCTGAAACTAGAGGGTTAATCAAGGCCATTTTGAGAGAGCACATGGTAATTTGCAATAACAATGCTGAAGGCAAGAGGTACATCCTGGAATTTATTTATTTATTTATTTATTTTGGTGCTGGGGAATTGAACTCAGGGCCTTGTGCTTGCGAGGCAAGCACTCTAATCACTGAGCTAAATCCCCAGCCCTCATCCTGGAATTTAAATGGGAGAAAATATTTTTCTTGCAGGGCTGAATGGAGACAAGAGGGGCTGAAGTTGTGATGCTGAGGCTCATCTCAGCAAGGAGCAAGTGGGGGAAGAAGTGAAAAACCAAGGCCTCAGATCTAGTACAGAACCATCATATAAATGTGAGACTAAAGCGAGGACTTTCAGTGGACACAGCTTCTATTCTCAGGAATGTCGGGTGCCCACTTTGGTCTGCCACACTACAGAGTGCAGATGGGAGCAAATGGAGACACGTTTGCTCAGAGCTCTAGGATGAAACACCCAGGACATGGAGGTAGCAATCAAGGGGCAAAGGGAAGACCAGAGAATGATCCTGCACCTGTCCCTTGTAGGGCTCCACCCCTGTGTCTTCAGTGTTAGGTGCTGAGAAGGATCCCTATGAATAGTCAGGCACAGACTCTAACTTGCTAACTGCCAGAGGGACAGTGCAGAGGATGGAAACATGGACTATACAGGTCTGACTCTCAGCCTGTGGGAAATCAGAGAGATAGATGAAGCCCTTTTCAGGTGGTGCCCAGTGTCAGGGGCTCTGAGAATGTAGGTGCAAGACCAAAGTGGGAGTTAGGAGGCAGGGAAAGGGTAATAAATCCTCCAGCAGTGTTGGAAGGAGCTGGCAAGTTCCCAGGGCAATGGGAAGCCTCATGTGGTCAGTCTTAGTGTGGACATGGAAAATCAGTAGAGAAAAGTGGTTCAGACTGAGGGACCTCTGCAAGGGACAAGAGGTGCCAGTCTAGATTTGATACCGTCTAGGCTGGAGTGCCTCCAGCTTTTCCATCAAAAAGTCCCTAAGACCAGTAAAAGAACAGTAGAAGTAAAAAAAAAAAAAAAAGAAAGAAAAAGAACAGT
>PVJO010021478.1:0-29930 GCA_004026905.1 Hystrix cristata | reverse complement strand
TGTCTTCCCTTCATATTTTTAGTAGTCAACAAAAACACCAATACTCAAGGAAATTTTTCTTTATTTTAATCAAGGATGCTGCCCTAGAGTAAGATGATAAACACTTCCATCCCTGTGTTGCACATTTGGTCTTAACCAAATCACTTGAATTTTGTTTTTAGAAGCACTCAAGTGTAGTGAAGCTGCTGGGTGCAGTGACTTAGATTTATAGTACCAGTTACTTAGCAGGCTGAGGGCCGGGAACTCCAACATTTTGAGCCCAAAAAAAAAAAAAAGGAAAAGAAAAGACAAAGAAGTACTGTCTCTAACTGAGACTCATATGTTATAAATCTTATTCTAAAAAGCCTTTTATGGTAGTATGAATGCAATTCTAAGAACTGATAATTTATTCATTTGTTTCACATTGTTATTACATATTCAGAATTATTTCAGTGTGATACCTATGTATTTTTTCTGCCAGAACATCAGTGCTGTTTACCACATCTATACTCTCAAATCTATAGTTTCAGAAAATTAAGCTCTATCACACAAAACATTAATCCAAAGCTAAAATGTCTAAAATGCAAATGTTAGATTCTTTAGAACTTTACTCTTTTTTTCTAACACATAATAATTTCTTTCCTTGCTACTTCAGTTTTTAGGCTCATTACTCTGAAAACTACCTGTAACTTCTATAAAATACATTGAAGTACACATGGCAATTAAAAAGCAAGAAAAATAAAATTGATTTTACTTAAATTAAGTACTACCTTCCTCATCACATCAAGGAAAAAAACCAAGACTAAATGATTGTTGAAATTTTAATCAGATGCTTTATTATGAAAACTAGCCTTGGGCTGACAATATTAAGTGCTGCTGAATGGGGTTTTCAACAATTAATTACCTGTATGTTTGAGATGAAATGCAGCTGGATAATTATGTTGGCAAGTAATTTACTCTTATTTTTCTCTTCTTATAATTTCATGACTTCTACATATCTTGGACTTTTTTGACCTTTTTTTTTAAACAGCACCCACACTGTATAGATTACTTGAAGGATTTGGAGATACAAAAATAGGATGTAAAAGAGTAAGACGAAAGAAGGATGAAAAGAACAGAGTCATTTTCTTATTATTTTGATGTTTAGGAAACTAGCTGCATTCCCAAGCGATGGCTGTAACATTTGGAATCAAAAGTGAAGTGGAGTTACTGTAGTTATTTCTGGAGAGCGACAGGCAGAGATAAAGTGTATCTCCAAGACAGGTGAATATGGGTAAAACAAAGCCACATTAAAAATGATCTTTGAGAGACTGTATTACTTGTATTATAAAAGTACTTTACCTAAATATTCCAGATTTAAAATAGAATTTAATGGCAAATAATGGAATTATGGATTTTGAAAGAATCTAAAAAGAGAATCATAAATGACTAGAAGCGTCTAAGGTCAAAATATGTTTATCTCATTGAAGTAATTTTCAGTTAATCCAATTTTCATGAACCACTACACAATTGTTCTGATGCTTAAATGAAATCTCAAACTTCAATCAGGTATTAATAAAATTGCTGAGAAAAATGATTGTTTATTTTAGTTCTCATCTAAAATAAAGCTTAATGTAGATGATACAGCCAGAAATTTCACATTCAAACAATATTACATACCTTTATTGATTCTCTTAAAACTCAGAGATAAATTTAGCAGAGAATAAAAGGAATTCTTCTGCAATTTTGCAATGTTTCTGTGAGCAAAGTCTGATAATTTTGTCTTGAACTAAGCAATTAAGAAAAAAAACTCATAAGAAATAAATACTGCTAGGATCAAAAGTGTTTAATGGATACAATTATTTACCAAGTATATAGGTGATAATAGATTGTTTTTTTTTTTTTTCAATTTTAACTCAGCGTTTAGACAGTGGGCCTTAAAGAATTTTCTTTTACATTCAATTCTACATAGTTCAGAAATTATTTAATCCATACCATTCTTATCTAAAATTTCAGAAAATGAATATACTTACTTATTTTTAATGTCTTCGTTACAAATTAGCATTTTGGTTCCCTATCTTGTAATGAGAATTTAAATGCGATTGATAAGTCAAGTTGGAAAGAAATGGTTAGAGGTGAATGAAGAAGAATATGACTTATTAAAATTTCATATACTTCTGATTTTGCTGTAGCTGAATATATCTAAGGTCATATTCAAAGATTTAGATTTTTTTTGAAATGGAATAGATCATATTGAAATGTCTCAATAAATCCTCCAAATGTTAATAATCCATCCATTAATGTCCATGTCCCAGATCTCTTAAATAATCACAGTAACATTAAAAACCGCTTCAATATTATACAGTATTTTCAAGTTTCTTGATTATATTTGTAATATTGTAAAACACAGAGTAGTAAAAGAGATACATACATAAAAGCATACATTTGGTTCACCTCGGTTTTCACATTATAAAATATTTATTTCTGTGGTGCTATCCTGAGCTATTTATCTCAAATGCTTAAAACAAATAATTCCATGAAAGCTTATTTAAAGTTTGGAAACTCATACATCTTGTTTGATTCATCCCACACTGTATTATGTTCAATTATTTCCACTCTAAATATTTTGAGCCAGATATATAGTATTATCATATAAAGATTGAAGTTCACATTCATGTTCATTATACAAATTTGATTTGGTCCACCTAACATATGCCTGGGGAAATCATTCTAATATTAATGAAAATTTATACTAGTTTGAAAATGGGAAGGAGAAAACATTACATTCTGATTCAAAACAGAACCCCCAAATAAATCTATGCTACAATATATAAGGAAAACTTACTTACTTGAAATCTGGAAAAAAAGTCAGACTCTTTGGTTCAGACTCAATATCAAGTAGAAGTAGGTTCAGTTTAAAGAACTGTGTAACAGAAGAGTAATATCTCATATTGATCATTTGTTATCAACAGTTGCTCATTATTTAATGATAAAATACTAATTGAATTCCAATCGTTTCTCTAAAATTAAAGTAAAAAAGAAAGCATGAAAATACATATTATAATATAGATATAGTTTACATTAAAACTTTTGAAAGATTGATTAAACTTGAAAAAATTATTGAGAATCGTTTAACAGCTGACTACGGCCTAGAAAAGGAGCAAATAGTCAACTGGGCAAAAACACAAATACAAAATCCTCCAGCAAAGCACAGAGTACTTGAAAAAAAATTAGTCTGCAATCCTTGTAACATATATTAGTGCCAGATATTTTCCCCACTCTATCAAAATGTGAGAAAGAAATTCATTATGACTTCCAAAATATATATCCAAAGCCAAGGGTGTAGCCAAGTTGATTCTTGGCTGAACAAATAAATATCTCCGAAACCATGGTTGTCTTTCTTGTCAGAAAATAGAATTAAATAATGATGACAATGTGAGAATGACTTCCAGGCTTTTAGATGTGGCGTATGAGCTGATGACACATGCCTTGTTAGCAGAAGCAATTGCAGTGCAACACGGGCAGGATGCTGGCTGCAGACACTGACCATCTGCTCAGTGTGGGCCTACGAAATACCACCACCACTGTGTCTTGGGATGGCTAAAGTACTGTGTTCAGTATTCTGACAAACTTAACAAAGCAAGGCAGTTACTGGCGTATTTAAAAAAAAAAAATAATACTCCCGACCTACCCTAATATTCTACACTGAGGATTTAATCTATCCCATAAATACATTCGTAAAGGAGTAATAACAGTATTGATGACCAGTTTTCATGTGATCATTTTTCTTATTTGTGTGTTATACAAAACTATTTACACAACAATTATAAGCAGATAAGCAAAACTAGTGTCAGAATATATATTATTCTGACATATTATATGTGTATATATTCTGACACTAGTATATAGCAGAATGTTAAAAGGGTGACTATAAATCAGTCCTTTAATGCTAGTAAGGGGGGTATTTTGTTACCTTTACAGGCTTACCAGAAAAACCATGTGATACTGAGAGACATTGTCAAACTACCAATTTTCAAAAAGATTTGAATAAAGCACTTTTTTCAAATTGAAACTGAACAAGAGAAACTACAACCATAAAAGGAAGTTGAATATGGAAAAGGAGTACTAAAAATGGAGTGAAGCATTTACATTGCAATGGTCACATGAAAGACTTGACTGATAATTAAATGTGGTCCAAATTGTGGACAGCAGAGATTTCAGGCTCTAGCGTTTGTTCAGTCATGGTACCATACAGCTAAAGGGAGCTACTGTCATTTTTACATGCAGAGAAAGGACTGCTGAATATTTTGATATGCCTAATGAGAAGTTTCATTTACATCATGCAGATGTTGAAATCATTATATTGAAGCAAAAATTTTAATGATTTCTAAATAAATAGGCCATCATAAGGAATTAACACGATGGAGGCAAATACAAAGTATTTGGGATTCTGTGACACTACAGCAATGATCTACTGCAATATTTAGAGCTGATGTGTTGTTTAAATGTAATGTGTGTCTACAATAATTTCATCTCTTGCTTCAAAAATCACTGATGTGGAAAAAGCTTTCTTAAATTTAATAGTCACTATGTTAATTGCTTGCTTGCTTTATTTATTTTTATTTAGTTATTTATTTATATTGGTGCTGGGGCTCAAACTCAGGGCCTTGTGCTTGCTAGGTGATTGCTGTAACCACTAAGCTAAATCCCCAGCCTAGTTACTTGTTTTAATTACCGGGGCAGCTCAGCAAGTCAAGTGGACTTTAGATTTCAAAAGATATTTATGACTGCATTATTACTTCAAAAGTATAGCAGTTCTTGTTCTTGGCATATCACCCATTTGTAGGTGTTAAAATGTTATGGATTCTGGAACCAAAGAGTTGGGTTCTCTTCCTAGCTCTACCACCTATCATGACTTTTTTTTTTTTCCCTTCTATAAGAACCTAGTTCATCTGTAAAATGAGGACAATAACAGTGTCTACTTCACAGAATTGAGCCTGGGAGTAAATTAGTGATTGTCTTTAAGAACGTTGTGTGTCTGTTACAGCCATTGTTTCAGAAAGTGCTGATATACTGATTTATTTGAACCAGAGTATTTTAGAAAGCTCCCTTATGGAAATCCACTTATGGATATCACTTATTTCCTCTCTCTCCTTCCCTCACTCCCTGTCTGTCTCTCCCTCTCTCTCTGTCCCCCCGCTCTCATTTTAGCATTGTTTCTAAATATTGTATTAACAAATCCAAAATATCCCTTGGCCTAATTCAATAGTTTCATTCTAATCTTTATCATCCTATTTGGTTAGTTTCCTTCAGTGCATTATTATGATATTAAGTGTATCTTTTTCTGTATTTCGAAAATAAAAAAAAATCTTTTGCGTATTGTTCTGGAAACATGTATCATTAAAATTGAATAAGTAGATAAGGTTATAAATTATAGCCAAATGAAATACATATACAAATGATGATATACAATATTATGAATAGTAATATATTATCAATAATTTTAACTAAGGGAGATAACCAAGAAAAGAAGAAAAGACAATTCAGTTGTATTGTTTTTTTAACTATTATATCTATTCTAGAATTTTATTCTAGAGAGTAAGAAACCACTTCTTTTATTTATATGTCTCGTTTGAATATCTTTTTTTGTCTAATCTTAAGGCATCTTCTAAGATGTTCATGCATTAATTTTTTATATGAATGTAGTATGCCTAATTTTTTCTTATTCAGCATTTATCAAATGATGGCTGAGAGCATACTATTTCTAAATGAGCAAATACATATCTACAGGGATCCTCAAATGTTAATTAATAAATTCAGTGTTATGGTTTAGATTGATAATGTCTCCCAAACACCTCATGAGCTCATAAACAAGGATTGTACAAGGTGATTAAACCATAGAGGCAATGTAGATGACTTGCTGTTAGGAGGTGTGTCTGGTTGGAAGAGGGAGTTCACTGGGGCCCTGACCTGAAAGGGTGTATCTTGCTCCTTGGGTCTTCCCTTCCTTCTCTGTTTCCTGGTCACCAAAATGTGAGCAGCTTTCCTCCACCAGACCCTTCTACCATGTAATGCTACTGTGCCTTCCTGTCTCAGAGTCAGCCAACTGTGAGGTAAAACTTCTAAGAACTGTGGACCAAAATAAACTCTGCCTTTTTTTTTTTGTGGGTGTCAGGTATTGTATCTCAGCAATGAGAAGAATGACTAAGACAGAACCTCTGAAAATAACAAAAGCAATTTATTTAATTTAGTCCCTCGGTGGAATGCCATTATATCATGATGAAAGGCTTCATTCATGACATTATCTAGGAACAAAACTTAATGTTTCATTGTGATGACTAAGGTTAATTCTCAACTTGATTGCCTTGAGAGTGGCCTAGGGAAACAATGGCAAACGTTTTAGGGCTTACAATGATACATATGGCCTGCTGTGGCATGCATGGTTCACTACCATTAACCTAGGAAATTAGTAAAGCACACTTCTGTATGTGCCTGGGTATGTGATGGAGGAATACTATGTATAGCACCATATATGGTCTCTTGTCCCTTCCTCTCTGGCACTGTTTGCCTACTTTGCTTCCAGATTGATATTAACTAAACATCTTTTCTTCATGACACTCTTCTGCCATGATGTTTCTGACTTGGACCCAGGCAATCATGGACTGAATCTCTTGAAACTATGAGCCAGATTAAACCTTTCTTTATTTAAATTGTGGGTGTTGGATACTGAGTCCCAGTGACAGGGAAGCTGACTAATATGTTCATTAATAGAAATTGCCTCAAAATATTTCTTCATACCTTGGCAATTCAGTTAACACTATGAAAAATTAAATCTAGGATATAGTGCTAAAGAAAACCTTCTTAATGCCTGTTTTTTTAAGTATTGAAGATCAATTAATTTACAGTTTATTCTATAAACTAAAAGGAAAATCAACATCGAATTTAATGATCAACTCTAGAAATTGTATTACTTCTCTCATACATGCTTTTTCCTTAACCCTAATTTTATATTTTGGGTACAATTATATTTTACTATAGTATCATTTTATGTTTTCTTGTCACTTTCTTGAACTTATTATGGAACAAATCTGGGAATATTGAAAATATATGCAGGTGCACATAATCCACATGTGACTATAAATTTTATCACAAAATGTTAAGAAGAAACCTTAGTATTTTCAGTCTTCAACATAATTTTATCACTTACAATAGCATAGAGTTCATTGGGATCATTTTCACTAATAAAAGAAAAAACCAGGATACTTGACAGTTAAAAAGGCTGTCCCAAGAAAATACTTTTACCTAGAATTGGAGTCATGGATTTTTTTTTTTTTTCTGCATAGCCTGCTGTCATATTGAGACTTGGACTATTCCTCCTTATTTACTTCTTCCAGGTATCCTCATTCTGAGATATCTGTCCTCCCTAAGTCAACATCTGTTACTTTTTTCTCTGCCTTTATTTCTCAGGCTATCCTGAAACTCCAGTTTCCTTTCCTCCTCTTACCATGTGCACATAGATTCCTCACAGTTTATACCCACCTTTGAAGAAACTATTCAAAAATCTTCCTCTGTGGAGGGATGACTATTTCCCAGACCACACAATTAATGACTGTCTTTTGGGGTCCTCCTGGTATCTCAGAAAATTTCATATGAGTATTTATCTGAGTGCATGTCAGCTAATATTTTATATTTCCTTTCCCTTGGTAGAATGTAAGTTTCTTGACTGCAGAGATTGTATTTTGTGTTAAACTAATAACCTTCCTCATTAAAGGAGAGTTTTGTACTCAATCAACTAGTATTAAAGCTTGGCAATTAAATGTAAGTACTATTATCCAAAAATACCGGGAAGAATTTATTATTTTTCAGTTTTCCATGTTTTAAGCTCAAACTCATATATTTTTTTAACTTAAAACTCAAACTTTAAATCTTATATAGAATTGAAAAAGAATGTAGATTTGTACCTCTAGAACTAATTATCCAGCTCCCGAATTCCCCATAACACGTGCTGATGCTGATTCATCATTTAATATTCAGATCGCAGTCTTTGTTATGATGACCTCAGATTTTACAGTTCAGGCAGTAAAGTCGGAGTACTCTATACCTGGTGACTATGATAAGGGAAATAGGTGTCCTGGCATAAAATTGGGAAATTCAAAATTTTTAAACACATATCACCAATTGCTGTGGTAAAAAGAGTGTCAAGATTTCTGTTATGAATGTGATTTATAAGGTTTACCATCAAAGCAGATTTAAATTGCAACTGCTTGCCAGTGGCAAAGATATTTTTTAAAAGAAAAATGAATCTAACTTTCATGGTCTTTTACAACTAAAATTTTTTCATTTTATTTAAAAACATCAGGAAGTTGATGTAATTAATTAAATGTCATATTTTAGAAAACAAGTATGAGTGGATTAATTTTAAGTAAAAATTGCATTTTTACATAGATGGTTTCTTGCCATTATGCAATTTAAAATTACAGAACAATGCACAGATAGTTGAGATTTATATTTTATTTATTGTTCAGTTTTTAAGAGTGATAGTCTTAATTTAGAAATTAAGTCAGGTACAAGTATATGCAACCTAATGCATTGAATTATTTTTCTGAATCTAACATTTAAGATAAATGCTGATCATTATAGATTAGATACATCAAATGAGGTAGAACTTGTAGTTCATATCTTAAGAAATCAATACCTAGGCTGGGGATTTAGCTCAGTGGTTAGGGTGCTTGCCCAGCAAGCACAAGGGCCTGAGTTCGATCCTAGGAACAAAAAACAAGCAAACAAACAAACAAACAAAAATACCTATACTAATGTTCCTGTATTTTTGAGAAGACTATGAATACTTGCCATATACATATATATATACACACACACACACATACATAAAGTTTGTCATTTTTATATTAACTTTGTTTGTAGAAGGTATTGGAATTACTGCTATGTAGCTTTTGTTCTTTTGTGTTTTTGTCTTTCGTTTCATACTAGAGGATACATTATACTATTAAATTACTTTTTATTTCTTAGCCTGCAATCAATGAATATTTTATAGCTGTCATTTTCTTTTGATTGAATGGATTTATATACGCATGGGAGCAAAGGCATGAAAATGAATCCTTAATGAAGGAATGATTAAAAAGGTGAGACTTAGAGATGTGTGTTTATTTCACATAATTCACAATAAGAACACACAGTGTATGAGAACTTTTCGCTGGGCATAAGTGCTGATTGAGTCAGGGAACTGACCTAGAATAAGTAAGTTTTGAGCAGGGGAAGCTAAGTGAAAGTGCTATATTTCTCTAGTAACAGTGAACTGTGTAGGACCGACATACTCCTATGTAACTTGTAGTGGTATAATCAACTTGAATTTCAGTACTGTTAGAGTACTGTAGGCATTTCATTAACTCTGTTTCTAATCAACTTCCAGGGAGTTGGAGAATTTGGCTACCTTAGTCTATATGCTTTATTTTAAGGATTTTATTGACTTTACAGCTGCTGTCCAATCAGATCTTGCCTAGTATTGACTTTTCTTTCAAAGTAGCTGCTGTACAGAATCCATAGAAGGTACTATACTAGGAGATCGTGAGTGATAAGCAAATGGACAGATTTTCAATTTCAGGAAGCCAAGGTTTTTGATGTCCCCAATGTCCTTGAACTAGATCTGTTTCTTGTGGCCTGTAGACCTTGTGAAATTGAGAAATTGTTTGTTTGATGATCATTTGTCCACGAAGAACTTTTGGAATCTCTGGAACTGGCAGCATGTTTCACAGCCCAATTTCTAAGTATAGATCATTTATAAAGAACATGATTTGACTGGTTAGAAGATCCTGGTCTTTCCAGAATTGTAGACTAGTCTCAAGTCCTTTTTAGGGCAGAACTTGGCAGCCTTCTCAGTCTCTTAATTCAGTGACTCAAAACAAAAACAAAACCAAAAATGGCTGAAATTAAAAACAGTCTCAAAATAAATCCCCTTTGCATCTTTCAGGTTCAGGTGTTGCTTCTTGATTTCCTGCAGATCTTGCGTTCCTTTACCTCAATTTACTAACAATCAGAGAAATTACACATGGTCAGACTTACTGGGTCATTTGCTCTCTCCCTTCCCCTCACACAGGCCTACTTTCTTCCTGAGTGATGGTCTTTTGTTTTTTCTTTCTTTTCACTTTTTAGTCTTTATTACTACATGTGTACAGTACTTAATGATTACATTCCTCATGGGATGTGGGTACATGTCCACAAAGCCTCCAGAGCAGACTGAATTTATATAAAGTTTTTGGTGTTATTTTGGTATAGATCTTATCAATTCTGTCTCCTAAAATCTCTCATAGTTGTTTTTTCTACTTCCATTACAATATTTAAGCCCAATCTACCTTTATCTGATTTCTCAGTGACCAAAACAGACTTTGAACATTTCTCCTTCTATCTAGTTTTTTTTTTTAAACACTGTAGGCAAAGTCATCCTTCCATGATTTGAAGCTAATAATAAAATTTTACTATGAATATCCTGAATGTAAAGATGAACTCCAAGTCACTAACATTGTGTATAGCTCCTCATCCCTTTCTTTCACATGTTTTTCTTCAACCTTAACAAAGTCTTTCCATTTTCTCAAGCATGCTGCATCTCTGTTGGCTGGGAGTCTGCACTCATACATTACAGGTTTTTGCCCTGTTCCCAAAACACTGTCCTTCACTAACTTAATCTGATATTCTGTAGACGAGCTTTGAATTTCCATTTACCTATCACTTCTCCATTTAGTTTTTCATTAATTCATCCTTTTATTTACACATCTATTCAACCAACATTTATTCAACATTTGCCACAGTGTAAAGTATTAGAAAAGTACTTACTAGGAAAGTGCTTACTGGAAAAGTAAAGTGCAGTGTTCATACTGGAAAAGCTGTGATAAGCAAGACTGTTCCTAAAGCTATGAAGTCTGTAACCTGATTTCACTCTGATAACATTGCTTTAAGCCTTGTACTATAACTAAGATCATATCATATCCAACTTCTTTTTCTAAAACTGTCAAACCATTTATTCTTTTCTCCTCACCTCTCTTTCATTACTTGAAGTGTTCTTACTCATCATTCAAAACATTGCTTTAAATACCATTTCCTTAATCTGTTGATCTCTGTCTTTCTCTCTCTGTGTCTCTCTGTCTCTGTCTCTCTCTTTCTCCCCCTCCCACCTTCTTAAATTACTTTTGGTATGTTGTGAGTCTCAGAAACTTTGTCCATTTAATCTAGCCTATCTAATTTGTTCACGTTTCACATAGAATTGTTGAAACAGTTATCTCCTAATACTTTTGCTTATGTAAGGTGAGTAGGAGTGTGCCTACTTTCACTTATTTGTATTTTCTGTTTTTTCTTTTCAGTGCATTCACAGGGTTGCCTTTAAAAAAAAATCTTTTTAAAGAACAAATTTTTGATTTCATTAATTTTCTTTATCTTTGCATGTCTTTTGTCATTTCTCTCCTTTCTAATCTTCATAATTCCCTTCATTGTAGCTTTAGATTGTTTAGCATAAGGGCTGGGGATTTAGCTCAAGTGGTAGAGTGCTGGCCTAGATTGTTTAGGATATTTTTCGTGACTTCTTACACTATACAGTTACAATACTGCTTTTAGATCTTTGTTATTTTATGTACATATTTATTAATAATCCTTTGCCTGGCCACACTGTGTTTAGCTCTCCATCATAATTTCAGTGTATGTATTTTCAATTTCAATTGTTTCTATTTTCTGATTTCTCTTGTAGTTTCTACTTTAATTCTTTTGCTGTTAAAAGCATTGTTTAATTTACATTCTTTTAGTTTTTTAGTTTCTCAGTTGTTGTTTTCTATCTTTATTCCGTTGTGGTTGGAGATGATATCTTGCTTGATATAGTGTTTTAAAAAATTATGAAAGTTTCTTTTGGAACCTATCATACAGTCTATCTGGACAATGTTCCATGTATAAAGATATCTCTATATATTATATTCAACTATTGGAAGTACTCAGTATACCTGTCAGGACCAGGTGGTTTATAGTATTTTTTAAATCCCGTATACCCTCACATATCTCAGTCTAGATGTACTGTCCATTATTAAAAGTATTATGTCAAAGTTGTCTATTATTATTCTAGAGCTATCTATTTTTTCCATTCTCTTCTGTCAATGTTTGCTTTGTATATTTTGGGGCTCTGTTGCTTAGTGGATGTGTTTTTAAAAATAATTGTTGTTTCTTGATGAATTTACCCTTTTTTCAGTGTACCGTGTCCTTCTTTGTCTTCAGTAACAAAAATTTGATGTCTCAGCTCTCATTTAGTTACTTTTTATATGGAATATCTTTTCCTGTACTTTGACCTTCAACTCATTTAGATATATTTACATTTAAAGTGTTTCTCATAAATGTCATATAGTTGGAAAATGACTTTAAAGAAAGGTATTCTGCCAAGTTTTCATTTTGATTGATGAGCTTAATATATTTGCATTTAAAGTACTTTCTGATGAGGAAGGACTTACTTCTGACATTTTATAATTTATTTTCTCTATGTAGTGCATTTTTCAAAATTTTATTTCTTTTATTATGAGTGTGATTCCTTTTGTATTTAATTGATTTCATAGTGTACAGTGTTGATTCTCTTAATGTTGTGTAAAATTTCTAGAAATTTTATTATTGGTTGAAATGAGGCTTACAATTAACATTTCAAATTTATCTCAATCTAATTTGAATTAATAAAATTTAGTTTCAAAGCATACAAAAGCCCTGCTTCTAACATATTTATGTTTTTGTCCACAAAAATTCTATCTCATTTTTATGTTTTTGTCCACAAAAATTCTATCTCATTTTTATGTTTTTGTCCACAAAAATTCTATCTTTTCACATGATGTGCCTATTACCACAGATTTCTAATTTTCACATATATTTGTCTTTAATTGATATAAAAGATTAAAAGAGGATGTACAAAGTAAAAATAAAATAATATTGAATTCTAAAGTTAAACTTATGTGATCACATTTACCCAAGTTCTTTATTTCTTTGCGTTGCTTTGTTTTACTTTCTAATGTTATATCATTTGACCATAAAGGACTTCCAGTCATACTTTTTTCATGTTTTCATATCTCAGAAAATACTAGCTGTTTTACAAATAGCCTCTAAGTTCTCACGTACAGATGGAACAGAATTCGACAATCAAACTTTTTAAAATTAAAAAAAAGTTTATATTTAAGGTACACAGTATGATGACATGGTGCATTGCTACAAATGTCTTATCTCCTCACATATGTACTTTGTGCGTGTGTGTGTTAAAATCTATTTTCTTTGCAAATTTTAATAGAGTACAGTATTGCAATATATTATTAAAATCACCATGCTATAAATTAGATTTCTGGATGTTAGGCATTCATCACCCTTCACAAATGAACTTTGTACCGTTTCACTAGTATCTCCTTATTTCCTGCACCCAACCCCTACTTCTTAGTATTCATCATTCTGTTCTACTTCTATCAAGCTGACTCTTAGATTTTACATATATGTGGAAATGTGCAGTATTTTCCTCTCTGTGTTTGGCTTATTTTTCTTAGCATATGTCCTCTAAGTTCATCCACTTTGCCAAAAATAGCAGCTTTATCTGCTTTTTGAAGCTGAAAACTGTTTCATTGTATATATACACAATATTTTCTTTCTTTCTTTCTTTATTTCTTATTTCTGTATCCACTCTTCTACTGATGGACATGTAGGAAGTTTCTATATCATGGTCATTGAGAATAATGTTCCTATGAATGTGAGTATACAGATAGGACTTTGAATTGAATTTTATTATTTATTTGTTTATTTATTTATTTACTTACTTTTTTTTTCCAGTACTGGGAATTGAATCCAGGACTTTCACACTGAACTACATCGTCATCCTCCCTTTCAAAAAATTTTTGAGACAGGTTCTTGCTCAGTTGCAAAGTTGTTCAGGCTGCGCTTGAGCTTGTGATCTTCCTGGCTCACCCTCCCAGAGGGCTGAGATTACAGGCATATGCTAACACACTCAGCTTTTGTGTGTGCGTGCGTGTGTGTGTGTGTGTGTGTGTGTGTGCGCGCGCGCGCGTGCTGGGAATCCAACTCAGGGCCTTTTGCTTGCAAGGCAAGCACTCTAACCACTTAGCTAAATCCCCGGCCCCATACCACACTCAGCTTTTACATGCTTTTTTCTTTCCTTTGAATACATGTCAGAAGTGGGATGATGAAGGATGTATTGTAATGTAGTTCTATTTTTAATAAATTACCATTATCCACAGTTGCTGGGCCAGTCTGCATTCCCATCCATAGAGTATAGTGTTCCCTTGTCTACATATCCACACAAACGCTTTTTATCTTTTTCATAATTACCTTCTTGGTAGGAGTGAGATCGGGTCTCATTGTGGTTTTAATTTCCCTTTCTTCATAAATAGTGATGTGAACACTCTTTTATATACCTATTGGCTGCTAGCATGCCTTCTTAGGAAAAATATTTATTCAAATCCTATATCCATTTTTGATTGGTCTTTTTCTCGGTATTGAATTTCAGAGGATCTGTATATATTTTATATATTAATCCCTTATTTGAAGTGTGTTTTGGAACAATTTTCTGTCATTCTGTAGTTAACTTTTCATTTTGTTGAGTTTTTATTTTGCTGTGCAGAAACCTAAGAAGTTTAATGTAGTTTCCTCTGTTCTTAGTGTCACATCCAAAAAAATCATTGCTAACATGAATGTGAAAGAATGTTTCACCTTTGTTCTCTTCTAAGAGATTTATGGATTTAATTCTTACACTTCAGACTTTAATTCATGCTAGTTTTCTGTGTAGTAGAATAGAATGATCCAGTTTCATCCATTTGCCTATGGATATCCCATTTTTCCAGTCCTGTTTATCACACAGATTATGCTTTTCCTCTTGGTATTCTTAGCACCCTTGTTGAAAGTAAGTAATCTATATATAAAGGGTTTATTTGGGCATTCTCCATTTTGTTCCATTGGTCTATGTGTCTATTTGTATCCCAATATTATTTTGTTTATTATAGTTTATAATATGATTTGAAACCAGAAAGTATGATGCTGTCAAATCTCTTCTTATTTCTAATAAGGATTGCTTTTACTATTCAGGTTACTTGCATTTATGTATGAATTTTAGTATTGTTTTATTAATTTCTGTAGAAATATCACATTACAACTTTGATAAGGATTGTATTGAATCTGTTGATTGCTCTGGTTAATAAAGATATTTTAACAATATTAATTCTTTCAATCCATAAATGTGGTATATCTTTTCATTTATTTGTATCATTTTCAGTTTCTTCGATAAATGTTTTATAGTCTCAAATGTATAAAGAATTTACTTCTTATTAAATTAATTCCTGTGTACTTTATTTTCAATGGTTTTATAAATGGAACTATATTATTGATTTTCTTTCTATTTAGTTCATTATTTGTATATAAATGCTGTTGAATTTTGCATAATGATTTTGTACCCTGCTACTTTCCTGGATTTGATCATTAGTGTGTATATTTTTACACTAGATTTTATAATTGTCTTATAGTGTCTTCAAGCTTTTCCACATACAGAATCATGCTATATGCATCTAAAAATAATTTTACTTTACCTGAAAATGCAATTGATTATAAAGATAAATATGGAGAAATCATATTCTTTGAAAGGAAATTAAAAGTTATGTAATATATCTCGTTACATATAATAATTTCAAAATTATTAGGCCTCAAAGAAAAAGTATTTTATAATAATTTAGAATTATTTTCTAATTTCAAAATATGATTTGCATTTTATTAAGTACTTCTCTGTGTTCTACATATCTGACAGTAAGTTTTCTAACTCTTTAGGATTATATATTTCTATGTATTTTAAGACAGATCTAAAGATAACTCAAGAATTGGGGAGAAAATTACACTTTCCAGATTTGGTGTAGTATGATGAATTAGAACCTATTTTACTATTCAATAGGACACTCCATAAATAAAAAGAAGGAAAGTACATTCAGAGTAAGAATAAAGGAGTTTTCATTATATAAAATAAAGCAGATGATTAAAGGCTTACATATTTTTTCACAGTTCTCTGTCTGTCTCTGTTTCTGTCACACATACGCGTGCATGCACACACACACACATACACACACACACACACACGCACGCACATTTGATCCACAAACAGATTTTGAATGAAAGATGAAGGAAATTAGAATGCATGCTTCATAAAAGTATATATATTATCTGTGTTGTACACTGCTGCTATATCCAAAATATTTTCTATTTAGAAAGAGTTTTGTAAACATATGTTAAATGAAGATAGTGTTCTCCTCTACCTCTTTTTATAAAGAGTTCAACACCTAATGTGAAATTAGTTGGATAAAATAAGGCAATCTGAAAAAAACTTCCTTTTGAAAAGTTTGATGACAATAAAATCCCTAGTTGTGGAACTTGACTTTTCATTAGGACATCATACACGTTGAAAGTAAAAAGTATGAAGAATTGATAATGTTATGTGTTTTCTTTCACTCTTAAGATTTTATGAAATTTAATTTACTCATTTGTTCATCTAGTGAAAAGAAGTGTATTATTATTTTTGAGAGAAAGAGAATAGATGGAATTTCTTTTTCTTACACCTAAAATTGTGTGTTCTGTTTGATGATTAATTTTAAATTTTCTATATTGGACCCAAAATAACTATAAATATAATCCTTAAAAATTTGTGATGCATTTTTTCAAAAATTTAGCATATACAAACAGATTGCAAATATATTGTACTCTAATATATCCTGGAAGAGTTGAAAAAAAAGTTTGATCATGATCATAATGGTAATAGAACCCTAAAAGTAAATAAACAGGATTAAAAAAATGAAAATGTGTATCAAAAGGGACTAAAGTATGAGACAATATAAAATTTAACTTTAAAAAATCTATATTGACACCTAAATGATATATTTTTGATCCTTAACTTCACTGATCCTGAAACTATGACAAAATAGTTCTTAACTATTTGAACATAAAATAAATCTTGAATGCTAATCTTATTCTTAAAATTTTTCACCTATATTACCATTTTATTGATAAAAGTACCTGAAAATAAGGTAGTCAGAAGACTTTCAGACCAAATTTCCCCACTATTTTGGGTAAAGGCAGTACCCATTCAAAAAAAATGAAGAATTCAGTATCAAATTAAATATGTTTTAATAAAAATCATAAATATATTTAAAATAAACATTTCTCTTTACTGGGATTTTTGTTACTGTTGCTTGATTGTTTTTAATGGGTGCTAGGGCTTAGTCTGCATGTTTGTTTTGATTTGTGGTTCTTACATGACACTACTTGATAATATTATAGTTTGGGAGGGTAAATTGACAACATGTAATCTTCATTATATTACCACACATTTTATATAATCCTTTTTTTAAGAACAGCATATTTCTTTGTATTACTTGAAGCATGATAATTTAATGCCCAGCAAATTAATGCGAACTAACTGTATTTAAAATGTGTAACTTTGCTAAACTTTAAAGAAAATAAAATCTTTACAAGGCACCATTTTTAATACCATGGTATATGTGTATTAAGTAATTAAGTATAATTCAAAATTATTGTTGATGAGAGTCAACTACTCTTACAGAATACCTTTCCAAATTTATATGTATGGTTTTGAAGAACTAAATTACATGTTTTATAAGAAATCACAACTTTGGTAGGGCATCTTCATTTTTGTTACTAACAGCCTGGATATCATTCTTGAGCAAAACAAATTAGAGTAAAAGCCGCATGTGAGATATTCAATGTGCATTGACATTTAGAATCCCTCCCTTATTTGTATTCAGAATACTATATTACACAATGCAATATTTATCTGTGATATTTTCTGTCCTGATGTGATGTATGTATAAAAGGAAAGCCAAAGAATTTTCATCACAAGGAACTCTTCCCTTCTGTAGTGTAACAAGTTTGATAAATACCTACCCTTTTTGTATGTGACCTCTTCTGTAATTTATTTTTCAGTAACTTCCAGTCTCTTTTGTTTTCTGTACTCCTGCAAATATCATAGTAGAATTCAGGCAAATCCCATCTCCGAAACTATGTGTTAATTTCTGCCTCTCAAAGGTTTGCAAATTAGTTGCAGACATACACACTGTAAACAAGGGACCTTGATGAGTAGCTGGAGACATTCTATAGTGATTTGTGCTTCGATTAACTTACTTTTCCACTTAATTTTATAGTACAGTAAAATACACTAATCATTTTAATCTACATTTTACAAGCTGTAAAAACCCTATTTAAAAAATTGAAGTGTTAATGATTTATTAGCAAAGCAAAAAATTTACCAAAAGACAAAAATTCACATTTAATATCATGATGAAGTATAAACATTTAGATTAGCCACATTATAGGAAGCATTTATAAGAGTGTTGCAATGAAACATTTCTAGAGTTGTTATTAAAATTGCATTGTTATTTTTGTTCTGTGATGTTCTATTTTGACAGATATTTTTTCTTTGTTAAATATGTTCTTACATTTTCTAACCATTTCATATTTACATTTGATCTTTATAAATAAGCATTGATGGTTAGAAAGTTTATTTCAAATGTCCAAACAAAACCAAAATACTTTAGAATAACTGTATTATATATTACATCCAGGAAATTCAACCATTTCAATGTGGCTTCTTTCTTATACTTCCTTTCCTTTTTCTTTTTGTGGTACTGGGGAATTGAATATGGGGCCGTCACACTTAGCTGCATCCCCAGCTCATGTGTGTGTGTGTGTGTGTGTGTGTGTGTGTGTGTGTGTGTGTATGCACACATATGTGTATGTATTTAATTTTGAGGCAGGGTCATGCTAAATTGGTAAATAGTTCAGGCTGGGCTTGAACTTTCAATCCTCTTTCCTCAGAGTCTCAAAGTACAAGGATTATAGGTATGAACCACCACACCTGGTTTAAATTCTCATTTTAATGCTTATATAAATGATAGGATTTAAAAATAAAATGAACAGTAGATATAATGAAAGTAATGTTGGACTGAGGGACATGGTTTTTATTTATTTTTTTGCTAACAAGTTATGTGTTTTGTGTAGCTCAATTAACGTTAACTGTAAATAAGCAAGTTGTACTACATGAAGTTGGAAATTTGCTTCTATCTTAGCATAGAGCCATTTGATTTATCAAGGGCTTACAGGAACAGCAGCACTAGTAACTCTGTTGCGGACTTTTTTTTTACAGTTTTCTGTTCTGTAACCTTAGAAGTCATTCTTCCTTTCCTCCTCCTATGATCATAATTCAGTACATTAGTAGTCCCTTTTTATCTATGTTAGTTATATTTATATTCCTAGTCTCCTAGTGGACGTCAGAAACTGGATATAGTAATGAACCATAGTGGTTTTCCTATACATACACACATGAGGTAAAGTTAATTTTTAAATTAATTTTTAAATTAGACACAGTAATAGATTAACAAAAATAATTAATTATAAGAGTGATAACAGTATAATATCACTCAAAATATTTTTCTTTTGTGTATGTGTGTGTGTGTGTGTGTGTGTGTGTGTGTGTGTGTGTAAGGGGGTTCAAACCAAAGGCCTTTACACTGAACTATATCCCGAGTCTTATTTTTGTTTTGAAATTGGACCCACTAAGTTGATACATTGGTGAGGCTGGTCTTGAACTTGTGATCCTCCCAGAGTTCTAGGATTATAGTTATGCACCACCATACCTGGCTCTCAATATATATATATATTTTTGTTCTGTGTTCATTCTTCTTGTGATGATAGGAAATAATACAATGGCTACATAATGAGGCAAAGTAAGATGACTGATCATGCACTGCAGCTGTAACTTCTATAGTTTGAGATAGAACTTCAAAACTAGAGTTTCTTTTCTTCCTCAGGATTTTAAACATTATGGATTTATTTTTACTGTAGTTCCTATCTATCTTGGCATACAATTTTTTCTTTCATGATTGAGAATGTTCACTTAAGCAATTTACATGTTTTATTTGGCATATCCAATATAACAGCATCACAGTTCTTGAGGTTTTTAGCCATTATTAAATAAAACAAGATCTTATGACTTATATCTAAATGCCCCTCAAAACCTCATGTACTTATAGGTGGGGCTTTTAGGAGGTGACTGAGTGTGTAGTAATAGATCATGGGTATGTAATCCTAGGTGTGATGTTGGGACGTGAAGGCTGGTAAGAAGTGGGTCACTGTGGACATGGCCTGGAGAGTTTATATATCATTATATATATATATATATATTTGTGAAACAAAATAAGCTTTTCTTTCTTTAAGTTGTGGATGTCGGGTATTGTGCATCAGTGATGAGAAAGTAAACGAGATGTAAGGATTACTTGAACACAGGCTCTGTGATACCAAGACAGGTGATCTGCTAATAAGGTGGCTGCTGAGTGCCTGATGGGTGGGTAGTGTATAAAGTGTAGATACAGTGGGCAAGGATGATTCACATCCTAAAGAGTAGGCATTGGCATTGCCTCAAGATTTCATCATGCTACTCAGAACAGCATGCAATTTTAAAACTTAATCTTTATTTCCATAAATTTCCATCTAATGTTTTTTGAACTGCAGTTGACTGCAAGCCATAGATAAGAGGAGACTACTATACTTTAAACTGAGTGAAAAGTTGGATCAACAGAATGTGCATTGTACCAGAATACCAAAGGTTGTGCCCAGCTGAATTTTTGACAGTGTTTGAAAGAACTGACCTTTTACACAGGGAGCTATATCCTCTTCTTCAGTCATAGAGAGGACCTACTTTTTTCTAAATTGACTATCAATAGAATAATATAGAATATTAAAAAATAATTTTTCTGCTTCATTTTGAATCTTTATTTAGGAGAAGTCAAATCTGTCATATTTTGGAAGGAAGCACAAATATGTCATATTTTGAGATAAAAGAATGTTAAGAACAGAGGTAAGTTAAATATCAGAGTTTAGCTGTTTTTTGAGTAAGACGTTTGATGAAAACACAAACTTGAAACTCACTATTTTAAATTAATGGCTGGTTCCCAATGAGGATCATTTTGAGATCAATTAGACATTCAAAAAATTTTGAGGATCATGGAAAGGAAAACATATTAAATTCTTTAAAGAATATTCCATAAGAAATTAACATTTATATATGAAAGCTTAGTTATTATTTTACTTTACAAGCATAATTGATAATAAATTTGAGAATATAGATAACAGGCATAACTTGTGTTGTTGTGCCATAAAGGCCTCACCTCCAGGCCAGTACCCACCAGCTGACCTCCCCACCCCCTTAGCCAGGTGGCAGATGGACTGTCACCATAGCTCCACCAGCCTCAAGCATTGAAGCAAGGAAGAGCTCTCTTCCCTTTGGAAGGTAAGACAGGAAACCACACATAGAGCTTGTTTTGAAATTGATATCATGTACAGGTACAAAATAACCATGTTGATTATGATCATTATGTATGCAATGTACCAATACATGTTCTTGGTAAAAAATAATAAAAAAAATTAAAAAAAAAAAAGAAATTGATAGTTGGGCTGGTGAAAGCTAACACTGGGCTGATCCTAAAATGTGTGTTCCCGGCCTGTTCACAGACAAAGCCTCTGCACCTGCCCCCATGCCGAGTGGAGACAGGCAGCTCCAGGCACTTGGACTTCTACTTCAGCCAAACTCACCTGGGTCTGTTTTCATGGCTGTAGACTGCCAGTACGGTTCAAAGACAGGTAGCCCATGGCAGCATGACCAGTTCTTCTATGTGAAAGTGGCAGTGGTCTCAGTGGGATATGGGCTCAGAGTGTGACCCAGTTGCAGCATATGTGGCCAAAGAACTGCACATCCCAATTCTTCCCTAACACCAGGGTGCACAACATAGAGTAAGAGAAAGTGTATGCTGGGGTAGGCACCAAGTCATTGCGTGGGTGCCTGGGCTGACTCATCTATGTGCAGTCCTGGAGCTTTGCAGATTCCTGCTCTGCCTTAACATGGGCTAGTAACAGTAAACAAGGCACCTGGTCAGGAAAAAAAAAAAAATCCATACAGTTATAGACACAGTGACCTCTTATCATTTTAGATTTGGAAGATCGCTTCCTAATTTCTAAATATATTGGTAAATCTACAGTCATCAAAATAACTGGATATTTTCTAATTTTAATAAATATGTATAGAATAAATTTGTTACAACAGTATGAAAACTACAAGGAATAAAAAAATAGAAAAAAAAGAAAATCAGTACTTTATATTTCCCTAACTCAAAATAATGACTATTCTCATGTTTTAGACAGTATGATGCCTTAAAATATGGATATTGTATAGACCACTATTCCATGTATGATATATAGGGTAGAGTATGATAATTTTGGTACATTTATGCATTGTGGAATTATTAAATCAAGGTAACTAATCTATCATCTCAAATACTCATTATCAGTGAGAACTTTACTATGTACTCTTGGCAATTTTCAAATATATGGTATTTCAACTATTGAAAACATCCTGTGCAAAAGATCTCCATAATTTATTCCTCTTTTCTGACTTAAACTGTATTTTTTTCAGTATCTCCCAATTCCATATTAACCACAATTCCATCCTTCTATGCACACTACTTTTACAGTAGAGTTCACTTGTAAAAGAGACCTACAATATTTTTCTGTGCCTGGCATATCTCACGTAGCACAATCTCCTCTATTCTCATTAATTTTGTTACAAATGACAAAATTGTCTTCCTGTTTAAGGCTGAATAATATTAATCATACATGTAAACTACATTGTCTTTATGCAGCTATTTGTTAGTAGATGATTAGGTTGATTCCACGTCGTTGCTCTTGTGAAATATGCTGCAGTGAATATGTGAGTGCATTATTTCACAATACAGAAGATGTGGAATCAACCTAGGAAAATTAATGTTGTAAGTATCATTAGGAAAATTTCAAATTAGATCAGTGAGAATTGGGAGAATCAAAACATATTCATTTAAAATATATGCACTAAATTTTGAAGAATGGTTAAGGCTGAACAGAACTGAGTGATTCCTGTGTGTTGAAAAGACTACCAAGTATGTCATATTTAAGAAAAATCAGTAAGTGTAGAAACTATGTTAAGTTCCAGATGCATGATACGACTCTAACATGCTTTTTTAAAAATTTTGTTTGAATGGTACATTTTAGATACACATAGTGATGACATTCACCGCAGGGAATTTGTACCAGTACATGATATATCTTACTGCTACTTTTTTTTAACATGCTTTGACTGGATTGTAGAGGAACCTAAATTTTGCTCAGTAATTGAACTTATTATTTGGCGATTGAAAAAAGATTTTAAAACTTGATGCTGAAATTATCAGTGTTGTATTACACAAAGTTTGTAGATACCACTAATTCCAGCTACATTTTATGTATTATAATACAGTACTAACATTTTCACCAAGTTTTTAGAATGAATGAATGAATGAATGAATGAACTCTTCAAGTAGATACATGCCAGAGTCAAACATGTTATTATTGGAAGTTTTTTTTTTTTTTTTTTCTATTACTACTGTTGAATGCTTTAAAAATTACACTTCAACTTTCTGTCTTCTGGTAAATTGTATGATCCTTGATTCCCATTTAAAATTATTATGTGAGTATGAACTACCAAAGACTTGTGGACCAAAATGAAAAGCAACACACTTTGTGAAGACACAGCATGCAATATGATCTGTGAAAATATTGAAGAATTTTGAACTACATGTCATCTGCAGGTTTTAGAATCTTTTTTCCCAATTTGACCAAAAAAGCAGCTATAAAAATTCCAGCTAATGCAGTGAGCTTCCTCCTCCCATATGCCAAGTGTAAAGTTTCACCACTGGCTTAGACACTTGCTGCTCGCATGGAATTGCATTTCATCTGCTCTGTCCATCTGCTGATTACCTGGTTGTCCTCTCCTACCGTCATGCCCATCTGCTAGCTGCTTGCACATGCCCTCCTATTGCCCCATGCACCTGTTATGACCATTCTTCCCCAAATGCATCATCAGTGGCCAAATTATACACTGTACATACATACATATATATGTTTACACATATAGTTCTATACCTATCTCTATATCTATCTCTCTATCTTTGGAAAATGATAGAAAGTCTTTCTCTATTAATAAAGCCAAAACAAGTTTAAATGTTGCCCAAATAGGTCACATGAAGAGTTCTCTTAAAGAAAGGTCATCATAGTATGACTTGAAAATGTTCAGGAAACAAGTTTTTAAATGGCCAAAAAGGTACATATTAAAAAGTCATCTTCGTTTAAAATAACTTACACTCCAAGCACTCTACACAATTAACAGGAAATTAGTTTGGCTTCTTGAAGCTAGTACATCTCACTTCTTCATGTATCTATTTGGCAGAATGGGCATGTGTGTTTAAAAGCTACCCTTCCACAGGCAAGGTAGTTGTGTGGAGGTTTGGAGGTTAGAAGGATTAGTGAGAGGATAATGAATTTAAATTCTGAATTTGCTCTTATTAAAACAATGACAATAGAATAATAGAGTGGAATGGATCATAGAGATTTTTCAAAAAATAACTATCACTTAAAAATAATCTGTTCAAATAGATTTTCTAAAAAAACTACAACAAAGCCAGACATGGTGGCACTTCCCTGTAATCAAAACATTCTGGAATACTGAAATAGGATTCTAAATTTAAACCCAGCCAGGCAATTTAGTGGATTACCAAGTCCTTGTTAAAAAAAAAAAAAAAAAAAAAAGGGGCTGGGATGTAGCTCAATGAGAAAGCCTTTGGTTCAATTCTCAATACTGTTGAAGTAAACAAACAAATGAAAAACCTAAACAAGTTACCTAGAACATTATTTTCTACATGCTTTACATTATTTACATTGCAGGGTATTAAGAGGATGCTTAAAAAAGGAGAACGTTTGCATCCACCACTAGAAATTACTTGAAACCCTGGACTATTAGTTAAAATAAATGTTAAGTGATGCTAAAGAAATAGGAATTATTTCTGATATCGAGACATATTTGAAACAAGTTTGACTTTTGAGTGTTTGTAATCTCTAAGATTCTTAAAATATTCAAAGTAATTTATTTCACATAATGTTTGTTCTTAAAGAATTCCTGAAACATGACAATTTCTATAAGGAACAACAACAACAACAACAACAACTATCTATCTATCTATCTATCTATCTATCTATCTATCTATCTATCTATATAAAATGTCCTTTCTGCCTTACATATGTTAATGCAAATTTAAAATTTTAAACAAACAAGATAAAAAGAAACCATTCTGACAAAAAGCAAGGATGACACAGATATCAGTTTTCTAAAGGACTAAGAAAATAAGTATTTAAAATATTTTAAAAGGTGAATGGAAGTTAAGTATGGCATATATAGGAATGATATTTACTGTTCCCTTAGGAAGATCGAGATCTGTGGTGTGTTTCTATTGTAGATAAAGTTTTCATTTATTTTAGTGTCACATGTTTAGTAAATGCTATTAGTAAAACATTAATATTTTTGATACTTTTATAAATTAAATGTGAGTGGCCTAATTTCAGCATTCATTATCTAAGTTTTATAATTAGTTTTCAAATAATCATATTAAAATCAATTAAGTTATATGTCTCATGTGCTCTACCTTTCCATTTATGAGATACTTATAACGCATCTTGTAAAATTGCAGAGTAAAAAGACTAGATATTTCAGTTTAATATCACTTTGTCAAATAAACAAATGTAGAGACATACGCCACATATTTATAGCCTTGCTTATTCTGGTGTACCTGATGTTTTATATTCTCTCAAGAAAATCATTTTAAACTTTTCTTTCTGTACATCCCATGAGAAAGATGTTTCACTGTGGTGAGTACAGTACCCACAGACATTAAAGATGGCTGCCGTTCCTCCTGCAGGGTATTGTCCTGGCTCCGGCACTCTTCCGGCACCATCTTTCTGTGCCGATTGAGCTTTAAAACCCAGTCCATGAGCGGTGACAGTGAGGTCGTGCTGTTTGGCCCCATTGTCTTTCCTGCATTTGAACTATATTTTTCTTTTTACGTTCTTCCTCACATAAGAAAGAACAATAGTCAAAGTGTAGACTCAATGAACTCATTTCGTTGTTAACCATTATTTTGATACTCATTCTATTGACTTTCATATGTATTCATACACAAATATCAATTCAAGTATAATACAAGTATTTCTTCAAGATAATTCTGGTAATAACTTCCAATACCTAGTACAGGGAAGGTCTTACCATGGAGATAAAGGATTTCACTCATGGTTATTATTTGGGTATTCTTCATTTTCCATTGCCATATTGTTGTAAGTTTTGCTCTATACTTTGTACTGTGCATGATTTTGAGAAGGGTTGCTTTTTTCACATGAAAATCAAAATACTAATTATTACTAGCATTGACAACTATAGTTTCTCAGGACTTATTCCACATGGCTCAGTAAATTCAAACAATGACTATGTAAGCTCCATGATCACATTCTTTCCTAATGCTAGAAATATTTCTCTTCCAGTTTGCCATAGGCACCAACTCTGCCACAAGATTAAAAAAAAAGTTAAACATTTGTGTTTACTCCTATGTAAATATGTTTTGCTTTTATTTTCTGTTTAACTTCTTTGTCGTAAAAATTCTTTTCTAATATTTTCTCTGATATTTGTAAAGATTTTCTCGAATATTTATGAAGAACTTTGGCAGATATTGTGGAAAGGTTGTCCACGTGTGGGGGGTGTTTACCTTCTTACGCATGACGTTATGCTTCTGGAAGTTTCTCCTGTATTATATCAGTCCTTTTTTCTCTAGGCGATTTCTAGAGTCTCCTCTGAGGACCTTCTTGGATCAGGCCTTTGGAATTAAGTATTATTGGAGAGACATTCTTGCCTTCGTTGTTTAACGTGTGTGTGTTTTACAAGTGCTTTCCCAAAAGTAGTTACTATCAGTCATTCCTGATCTGGTTTAAAAAAAAAAATTAAAAGTCATCTGTGTCCCATCAACACTTAACACAGATGGCAACATTTTTACTCTGCTTAGTAACATTAAAGAAAGCACCAAGAAATATCTGTCCTTTAGAATGTGCTTAATACGTAGTAGCTAATATAATTATTCTCTTATATTCATTTCATTATTTGAGTAAATAACTAAAAATTTCAAAAGTTATAAAATTCTTTTGAATGCCACTAAGATGTGCCACATGAGCATTGAATGTTTCTGATCCTGGCAGTAAGGTAGTGAAAAACTCTCTCTCTTTTAATTAATGAAGAGAGTAAAAAGATAGCACCTCAATGTTTTGTGAAACACTTTTCCTAGGAAAAACCATGTCAAGGACTTCAGATATAGATCAGTGGTAGAGTGCTTGCCTAGCAGGTGTGATATCCTAGGTCTGATCCACAATATTGAAAAAAATAACCAAAAATCATATTGAAATTAGTAAATTTTATCATCTACACTTTTAGTTAGGTATACATAAATATTTTTCTGGGTATTCTGAACATATGACTGAAATTCAGTGAAAATAAATATTAGAAACAAAAATAAGAGCAACAAAAGTCACTTAAGACAACAGTTTAAAAATATTTACAAAATCAAAGAATAGTTCTGCTTTTATTTATAATGGAAAATAACTGATTAGTACATTTCCTAATTTTCTAAATTTTTTGTATTTCTGAACTACTCTTAAGTTTTTTTAAACCTATAAAGATAGAAATTATAATTTAGAGACATACACAATAATAGAAACATAAAACATTATGTTTACACTTGGAAAAATTTCAAAAGTTATAAAGAGATATGCAATAATAAATGACCTCTGTTCTTGGCATAGTTTCTCTTTTGTATATCAAAAGTTCTTTTGTATATGTCTGGTGTATGTTTATTAAGCCTCCAAATTAAACACATCTTCCCATCATTGTTATAACCAAATTAAATCAGAGTAAGTACCGTTCCTGATCTATGTGATAAACACTTTTACATCATTGTCAGAGATGAAAGGCAGGAGCACTTGTCACTTTAATTGCAACGAATCCTCAGCTTTATGTAGCTAACTCTCATTATCATGGTATAAAACCTTGTTTTTACAGTAAATCCAGATATTAATGTTCTTTGAAAAATAATATATGAGACTTCAAATAATTTAATATTACTTAATTAGAGATGAATTCAGAAAATAAATTTAAGAATTACAGAAAGCTAAAGGGGGATTGCTTTGTGTCAGTGCCATGACAGGAGTTCATGAGTCATTTTCACATACCTACAGATAAGAGAGTATATGTTCTTTGCATATGTTTAACTTTAAAAATAGTTGCATTATTTCAATAGTTGGCTAAGTGATTTTGCATTTAAATATATTCTGCTACTATTCTCACTGCTTTTCTTGCCTTCTATAACTCTCCAAATTCCTTTTCTCTTTATTTCTATTTCTGTAATATCCTGGTGAATAAATGTGCAATCTATATCAGATTATTCTTCATTATAATTTATTATTATATGAAATTACATTAAAGGTTTGATATCCTAGAAAATAGGGATACACTTTTTTCCTAGACTTGTTTGCTAGACTTCCTAGACTTTATAAATCTATTTTATAACATAGACCAGTATGAATGGCCAGAAATTCAGCCACTTCTGTTGTTTCATTCTCTAATGCGTTTTAGACAACCACAGCTTATGTCAAATTGTCATTTCTTCATGGTAGTCCTTCCACTTCTTATTTGCAGTTTTGCTATCTGTAGTTTTAGTTACTTACAGTAAACAACAGTCTGAAAATATTAAATGGTAAATTCTTGGGCATAAAAATATGGAAGCACAGATGAACCATGGTACTGTGGCAACACTGCAGGGCACACTGGAAAAAACTATAGATGTAGATGCAGATGTAGACATGAAGAGAGAGGAGAAGGGGGTGTTTCAATCTTATTGGTGATAACAAGTGTGTACTGCGAAGTTTGAGCTGTATCCCCTAGAGATAAGTAGAGATAAGTATTTTCTATGCATCTAGTAAAAATATCACAGCACATACACATGAAGATCTATACATCTTGTCATACTTTTCTTCCTCTGTCCAAAGTGCTTATTTTAGGAAACTTAAACACTACAGTAATAACATAGTTGTAGCTTTACAAACCTCTTTTATGTACTCTAAGGGGTGGCGATGTTGCTCTTTCTTATAGCACTTGCCTAGCATGTATTAGACCCTGGGTTTAGTCTTTTGTACTATGACCAAGAAGAAAAATAAAAAAAGGCAAACTTTTATGTTCTATTAAACCACTGAAAAGAAGTGACTATATGTTGCCCTTCACTATATAATAAGATTTTAAAAGCAAATTTCAACCTACATCCACTTTGACAATAATCTAATCATCCACTTTGACATCCACTTTGACAATAATCTAATCATTATAGCAAGCGTCTTTACCTGAGTTCCAATTTACATGCTTGCTTTAAGGTCTTACTACATCAAACCAAAAAGTTTATTATATCTAAACTCAGCCTATATTAACTTTATGTAATGTAAATAAGCACTATTTTAAAAATTGAGATAACCAAGAGTCAACAATGAACTTTTTTTTCATTCTATCACTATCTTCTCATATATAGTTAAGAAATCTTTGAATATTTCAGAACTGAAGTTTTGCTACACATATATTAAAGTTTTAAAGGCTATATTCAATGCTAATAAACTTTTATTAAGTGTCTCTTGAATACCGTGACCATTAATCCTGATATGTCGATTTCACTGGATTAAGAAACACCTAGCAGAGTAGTAGAGCATGATGCTGCATGTGTCTGGGTGGGTAAAGGAGGCATGGTCCTGGTCCTAGGTCTGGCCTCTGCTTCCTGGCTACCGTGCACCGCCACTCCCTTCTGCATTGAGGCATCTGACCTGGAGCCTGCTGACCATATTACTGAATCTCTTTAAATGATGAACCAAATGGAACTTTTCATCCTTTAAATTGTTTGTTTTTGGTATTGTGTCTCACTGAGAGAAAAGCT
>PVJO010021477.1:0-29944 GCA_004026905.1 Hystrix cristata | reverse complement strand
GACCTCAGTTTCTCATCTGTGAAAGGGGGACAGCACCTGGCAAGGCACAGAGTGGTTCTGAGAATTTGTGAGATGGCCTGCATGAGGAGTGGGCTCTGACACTGCAGAGAACAGCATCTGTGTTTGTCCCTTCTTTTCTGGGAGGCAGCACTCACATCCGCCCCTCGGGGGCTCAGCCTGAACCCCACAGAATGATCTGCAAACAGCTGAAGAACGTGCCCTCTCATGGGCCCCCCATCATCTCCTGCTTGCCTCTTCCCATCACATTTCACCCCCAGCCTCACGATGTTGGGGCTGCAGGGATCTCAGGGGTCCTTTAGCCCCTCCACGTTATAAAGCAGCCAGAGAGGGCAAGAGGCTGCCAAGGTTGCTGACCTAGAAGCAGAGGCCAAGTCTGCTGAGCCCCAGCCCAGGGCGCCCTTAGGTGCCCTCCTGCCCCCTCCAGCCCCACTGCTGGGTGAGGCCGCCCAGCTGAGCAGAGCTCCAGGGGCAATGCAAGCCAGGATGGTGCTGGCGGTGCTGGGCAACCTGAGAGAGCAGGGCCACTCACTGCCAGGCCTCCGAGTGCTGCCCTCCCCCCGGAACACCAGAGAGGAGACCGCAGGAGCCCCTTCTGTGAGGTTGTGTGGCTTATGACCAGTGTTCACATCTGTCTGGCATTCAAGGGCTTCCTGCCCCTCTCCTACCACGGCCAGCTCACCTTTTGATGCATCTGCTACCTCCTCATCCCCACCCTGACCTGTAGTTCACTCCGCCAAGGAATCTTCCCCGGCCAGCTCCTTCTCCCACCTCTCCACCAGGGCCGGCACCCACAGCTAGAACACAGGCTGTGCCCTGCTCCCTTCCTCCACGTGCAGCAGTTGTTCCCACCCAAGGGCCTGATGGCACCCTGTCCACACCTCCAGCAGAGAGCCAACTTCACTGTAATCCCTTCTGTGTCCTGTCCCACCCTACTGAAGCCCCGGAGCAACAACAGGGCTTTGCCTCTCACTCCCAAGCCCAGCACCTGAGACAAGCTGGCACCCAGGTAGGTGCTCAGTCTCCATTTACTAGACAGACAGATGATATGAACCGATGCTGATGCAGACGCGGCTCCTGTACACCCTGCTTTTGGAGAATCCATGTGGTGCAGGCCTTGAAATCTGGGTTCCATCCCAGCTCTGCCAATTACACCAGCCTGAGCCCGGTAGCAGTGAGGCCTGTGCCAGGTCCAGAGGGGATGGCAGAGGGGATGGCAGCGGGAAGCTGGGAACAGCAAGAAGCTTCTGAGCAGCTCACACTGATGGCAAAGCAAACAAGGACCAAAGAGAGAGTGCAGTTTCATTTTAGTTTTCTCATCTGTAAAACGGAGATCATGTCTGCTTCCCTGGACTGAGGATGATATTCCCTCTATAGGCTTGTGTCTCAGATCCACACCAGTTCCTAAGTCTCAAAAGCAGATACCTTCCATAGCAATTCGTAATATGCAAATTATTATTTTAATTATTGCAATATTGAGGGTTGAGCCCAAGGGTGCCTTATCACTGAGCTACAGCCCGGAGCCCTTTCTATTCTTTACGACAGGCTGGCCTTGAACTTGGGATCCTCCTACCTCAGCCTCCTGAGTAGCTGAGAGCACAGACATGTGGCACCACACCTGGCTATACAAATTATTTTTAAATATGAAGTGTAACTTCCTAGGAAGAGAAAACAGTATAACCAGATAAGAAATTAACTGTGTAAAGAATAAATGTATAGCACAGTACGGATCATGGATTAACTATGTATAAAAAGCATGACCTAAGGAAGTAGGAAATCTGGACTATTAGAATTATGAAATAAAATAAAAGTTGGTGACACCCAGTTTTACTTAGAGTTTCTTCTCTGGCTAAGTTTAAGTCTCAGCCCTGTCATTAAATGCCTGTGATCTTGGGCAAGTTGCCTGTGATCTCGGGCAAACCTCTCTGAATCTTAACTACATTGTAAGTTTAAAAAAAAGTGATAGGCTGGGCATGGTGGTACATGCCTGTAATCTTAGCACTTGGGAGGATGAGACAGGAGGATCGCCATGAGTTCAAGGCCAGTCTGGACTACAAAGTAAGACCCTGTCTCAAAAAAAAATAAGGTGACAATAGGGGCTGGAGATGCAGTTCCGTGGTAGAGTGCCTGCCTAGCACGCACAAGGGTTTGGGTTTGATCTCCAGTAACACACACACACACACACACACACACACACACAGGGACAATTCCTTCTACTTAATGAGGATTAGATAAGAAAAAAGAAACAAGTGTGATGTAGCCTAGAAAATGCTATATATACCTAATGCGCTATCTTTATCGTTCTTATAAAAACTTGACCAGCAGCACAAATATAATACCTTGGGGCTGGAGATTTAGCTCAGTGGTTAGAGTGCTTGCCTAGTAAGTGGAAGGCTCTGAGTTCAATCCCCAGCACCAAAAAAAAAAAAAAAACAAAAAAAACAAAAAACCCAGCTCAAAGGATGATTCGGGGCACAGAGGAACTGGGATTTATATTTCTGGAGTACCTTGCTCAGGAAATCACTGTTAATCAAAAAACCCCTCAGAGTATTGGGGTCCTGGCTTATATACCGTTTTAATCATTTCTCCCAACATGTTCTTTTTGTTTAAAATACCATCTACGGACTACTTTCCATCTCAGAGTGCTCCAGTAGGATTAGGTTGAGGCAGGGATGGGAGAGGAGGATGGAGATCTCCATACTCAGGGGGAAATCTCCAAATCTAAAATAAGTACAAGCCTCATGCAAACACCCTCTGCAAGGCTTTTATTTGTGTTGGGATCACATACAAGAGTGAGGTTCCTGGTTACTGTTGAGCCCCATTTCCTGGCGATTGTCCCTGCAGAACGCACGTCTACTGAGCCCTGGTCCCAAGGGTCACCCAGCCTCAGTGTCCCCTCCATCGATGTGACTCAGGGAAAGATCACCTATCCTCACCATCCCCACCTACCCGCACCTACCGTGAACTCACAACACACACTAGCTTCATTTTCATCTCTGCCCCCTAGAAGCAGGCATGTGTTGGAAGGAATCTGTTTTTATTTCAGATGGCCTCTCTTTGGAGACTCGCCGTGTCCTCCTGTAGTGGACAATGGGCTTGAGGGAGGCGGGAACTATGCGACACTAATGTGTGTCATTTTCTTCCCTCAATACCATTCACATCAATGAACTGAGCTTAGCCTGCAACTGCTTTGCATTTTCCAGGTGAAACCGGAAAGGGTCTTGGACATCCATGAGCACATTTGGTCTCCGTCCGTCCGTCCAACACTGTGTGACTCATCAAATGTCAGATATGGCTACAGAAAGTGATTCACAAGGAGGAGTGCTCTTGGCAGAAGTGTGTACAGAGGGCAACAGAAGCAGAAAGGCAGGTCAGTTCTTAGTTATGCTCTGGGGGAGGTGGCAGGGATGGCAAATGCTTCCCGGAGGAAATGGCATTTCTGCTGTCCTTGAAGGATGAATACGAAGTCCGTGGGGCGACAAAAAGAAAAGCAGCAGCATCCTGGATAGGAACAGCATGAACAGAGGAGGAGAGAGGCCAGAACACACATATGTGGCCTTGCTGCCGGCGGCTCATGCTTTGGGCTGGGCAAGCGTGCATGAGGCCAGAAACAGGGCTAAGGCACCGCAGGAGAGGCCTGAACCCACACACGTGGTCACTCATTGTTATGGTTTATGCCAAAATGTCCCCCCAAAGCCTCATGAGGTGGCTGAATCCAGAGCGTGTGATGCTGGGATTAAGGGCGTGTGATTACTAAATCAATCCACTGACTGGTTTGGCACCACCCTCACCCTGGCAGCCTGGATAAGCTACAAGGGGCAGAAAGAAGCTGCTTAGGTCCCTTGCTTACCTTGAGTCATTCTGCCTGCCTGCCTGCCACCCTGACTTGGAGTCAGCTGATTATGGACTGAAACCTCTACAAACTGTGAGCTAAATAAATCTCTCCTCCCTTAACTTTGGGTGTCGGGTATGTTGTCTTGCAAATGAGAGAAAAGTAACTAAGGTATGCATCCTGTGGGTAACAAGGAGGCACTGCAGATTTTTAAGCAAGAACATGCTACGACATGTTTTTAACAAATTGCTTATTTACATTAATTTGTTCCTATGCTGCTCTCTGCAACAAGGCTGGGAACCAGTCATGAGCATCCAGGAGCCTGACTGTCCCCAGCACCCGGTTGAAATCAGGAGGAGCTTATCAGACAGCAGCCTGAATAGAGGACGAGTGTACTGCAGAGGCGGGTCAGGAAGCTGACCCTCCCGAGAGGGAGCATGGAGAGCAGGTTATAGGCAGGATGTGGGGACAGTGCGGTGGCAGGTTCCTGGGGCAGCCAGGCTAGCCTGACTCAGCAAAGAGTAACAGAACACAAGCAGGAGAGGAAGAAGCCGAGGTCCCTCATGGAAAAGGAAAATCAGGAAGAAAAACGTGGATTTTAGATGGCACAAAGCCACATGGAACCAAAAAGTCTCCCTCAGCCACCAGCTGGCCCTTCTGTGTGCTGCTCTCAGCTGGTGGACAGCTCCAGCCAGCCAGCTCCAGGAAGCATCTCCCCAGCCGTGAGGCAACAACTACTCACCACTGCCCGAAGACACCCAGCTGCGCCTGGGCCAAGGATCCCATTCGTGGGGCATCAGAAAGCTCAGAGTCCACACACCGCCAGGATATGCAGCCATGGGTGGGGTTAGCAGCGTCCTCACCCTCCACACATTCAAGGGAAACCTGGCCTAGCTCCAGGTCATGGGAAATGTCCAGATTGAGCCTAGGAAGTAGATACCAGCCCCAGTGGCAGTCAGTGCTACACAGCAACAAATCTCAGCTCTCTGCTGGGCTATGCAGAACCACACCAGCAGGCAGCGTCTGCTGTCCCAGTCTACTGGGGCCCAAAACACTAACCAGAGTTGTGTTGTGTTTTACTTCTATTCTGGGAAGAGAAATACAATAGCAAGGACAGTGTCTATACCACAGCACCCATTCCATGTCCAGCACTTCACCCTGCTTCTCTCAAACTCTTACAACAAATCTGTCAGGTAGCTGGTGTTATTGGCATGAAGGCTCAAAAACTGAGGTTCTGATGGATCCTGGCAGAGCATCGTGGATCATGGGAGAGCAAGGAGGGAACCCCAACCTGGCTGACCTCAAGCCAGTGCTCGCCCCACAGCAGGGAGCCGCTACAGAAGCAAACCACACATGTGATCCTGCTAAGTCACCAGGCCCTGCTGGCTTCAGCGACTCCTCCCACCTCTGCCAGCACCAGTGGAGGAAAGACAAAGGAGCTCATGTGGAGGCGGCTACCTGGAGCCAGTGAAGACACAAGAAAACAGCAAGTTAACTGTCCACGGCATTATGAGGAAGGAGACAGGTATAATCCAGGCAGAGCCATTTCCTGCTCGGTGCATTGCCACCCTGAGGTCCAAAGGCCTGTCTGGGCTTCTCCCTCCTCTAAGACCCAGTTTTACTCCGGGACAGTGGAGGGAAACTCCGCAAGACGTTCTCTGTAGGAGGAAGCAAACTGCATGACAAGAGGCATCAGGAGGGGGGCACCACGCTGGCACGGCTGCTGTGGAACTATGGGCATGCCATATCCTCTTCAGGCCACTTCCCCACACCAGAATTTGGGTTCATCCTGGACTCTGACGTCTCCCTCATCTCTGCATTGAATCAGGTACCACCTCAACCTCAGGTTGAATCACCTCTCCCATGTACCTCTCAGCCAGATAACTGCCGCAGCCCCCACTCTCTCCAGCCTCCCAGTCGGCAGGATCATTCAAACACACGCCTGCTCGCCTGGCCCCCGTGTCTCTCAGGGCCCAGGGCCTCCTTGGCTCTGCTCCCACCCCCATTGTCTGCCTCCTGCCCTTCTCCTGGCCTCTTCTCAGCCACTCAGCACGAACCCCCCCTTGGTCTGCCAGGCACTGAAGGCACTGGGCTGATTGGGGACCATGTACATGGTTGTGTTTTTCTCTTTCCTCTCTTCCAGGAAGGGAAATAACACGGACGGCTTCCACTACAGAGCACCGCATCTAAAACTTCCCCTTCCAGGAAGCCCTTCCTGATACCTCAATCCAACTGAGAAGTCCCCCTCTTTGGGCTCCCCTGTGCTTCCTTCTATCACAACACTTGGAGCTTGTGATCTTTCCTTTCTCTCTCCTCCACTAAGTTCCCTGGAAAAGAAGAACTGAGTTCAGACATGGCCTCAGTTGATTTTGTATCAGCAGCAACATCCAGGCACCCAGCATGGTGCTTGAAAGACCACGGGGATTTCTGGACAAGGGCACAAATGGGTCTCCCGCGCGTAAACACGGGTCCGATCATGAGTTCCAAGACCTTTATGCATTAGGTCTCTGCAAAGGTTTAGCCATCTATGCACTGAGCCGTTGCTAAGGGAGACAATTCTCCTACTCAGACCACATTCCTTCGGCACAAAGTCCTGTGCGGTCACAGCGAACTTTCCCGACCCTGTATACCAAGGACTACAAATGATCAGTGGGCCCTGGAATCAGTTTGATGGCCACAGTTTGGGACAGGGTGGGAGAGGGCAGCCAGCGGTCCCTGGGCTCTGTGAGTTACAGCCTCGGAGGGAGCCACTTGGGAGGCCGGGCTGGGCCGGGTCTGAGGCCCCAGCAACCCTCCCAATCTGCCAGGACTGCATTCTTCCTTGTTGAAAAGTTCACTCTTGTGACAGGACTTTGGTTTCAAGTTTCCTGTCATTGGTCTACTTAAAAACTACGTCCCACCTGCTCCCTATAAGCGAGAAAGTGCCTGTAACTGATCACAAAGCTTCTTAGCTGGGCACAGTAGTGCAGGTCTATAATCCCAGTACTCTGGGAGGCTGAGGCAGGAGGATTACAAATTTGAGCCCAGCCTGGGCAACTTAGAAATTTAGTGAGACTATGTTTCAAAATGTAAAAAGGGGTGGGGAGGTAGCTGAGTGTGAAGGCCCTGGGTGCAACCCCGATACCTAAGCTTTGGTTCCTTTCCTTTCTCCCCCTTACTGACCTTGAGATCAAAGTGAGCGATTTTCTTTGTGTGCAGGTAATTCACCCCATCCAGGATCTGCTTAATGAAGCTGGTGGCCTCCTCCTCACTCAGCGACTCTTTCTGGGCCAGGAAATCGAAGAGCTCTCCTCCAGATACCCTGCAAGACACCCGCAAGGAGGTCCAGCTGTCAAGCCTTGCAGGCTTGGGGTCAGGCCGATGGGTATGGCTGCCCCCCACAAGCTCCCAGGAAGGTAGACTCCCCCTTGCTCTGTCCGGGGCCTGGACCAAAGACTTGCTTTACTTCTGTTTGCTGTCTTCTTTCTCTTCGCTGCCAAGGGCAGGGCATTGCCAGGGGCCCTCTTCTAACTCGCAAGGTGGCAGAGATCCTAATCCTCCAGGTGAAGGTATTAGGAGGCAGGGTCTCTGGGAACTGACTAGTAGGAGGCTCTCACATGGGATTAACTCCCTTACACAGGAGACCCCAGGGAGCTCATTCACCCAGCTACCTCATGAGGTTCCTGTGAGAAGATGGTTGTCTACAAGGAACAAGCCCTCACCAGACACCAAATCTGTTGGCACCTGGATCTTGGATTTCCCAGTCTCGAGAAGTATGCAAAACAGATTTCTGTTTTCATAAGCTGCCAAGTTTACAGTATTTTATGAAAACAGAAATTTGTATAGACTAAGAAAGAATTCAAATTTGAATGGTCTAAGAAAGAATTTGGTGCCAAGAGTGGGGTGCGACTAAGACAAACACCTAATAAATTAGGATGAGGCCATGGAACTGGATAAGGAGGAGAGGATGGAAGGGCACCTGCTGGGAAAAGTCCACGTTGCCAGGAGTGGACAATAAAGGGCAAGCTGGTAAGGGCTCAGAAGGCGAGGAAGGAGTCTCAGTCTTCCGAGAGAATACCTCAGTGGCTGTGAACAGAATATTGGTAGAAATATGGATGGTAATGGGCATTCAGGTAGTGCTTCAGATGGAAATGAAGAACATGGTACTGGCCAATGAAGGAAAGGCATCCTTATTGTAAAGCAGTAAAGAACTGGGCTGAACTATGTCTATATACCAGTGTTTTGTGGAATGTTGAACTTGCAGTGATGACACTGGATACCTGGCTAAGGAAATTTCTAAGCACAGTGTTGAAGGAGTGGTCTGTCTCCTATGCATGACTAACAAAATATGAAAAGAGAGAAACAATTTCAAGACAGAACTAGTAACCAAAAAGGAAGTTTGAAGAATCTCAGCCTACTCATATTAGAAAAAACATGAGAAATACTGTTTAGGAGAGGACAGAATTGTGTCCACAGGTTGCCTGATAAGGGGATTAGTATAGACTGGGCATCTCAAGGGAAGCCAGGTGCTATTCACCGAGACAATGGGCAGATTAGTCAGCCATCTAAACAGAAGCTAGGACCTGCCGCCCAAGACATGGGAAGAATGGCCCTCACGTCATTTCGGAGGTCATGACCCTCTTCTTTGCAGGTCCACAGTGCCAGGGCCTGGAGAACAGAACCCTAGCCCAAGGCTGCCCCACGCTGTGGGCTCTGCTCTCCAAACCCTATTGCCACATTTCTCAGCTGCACCAGGTGTGGCCTCCCCCAGGCTCCTAGGGTGCAGGCTCTGTGCCAAGCAAAGCTGTGGGGGAAATTTTGATGGATGCCCTGAACAGCTGGGGCTCAGGGGCATCACGGGAACAGGGTGACCCTGAGTCCTCAGACCTGCACAGCCCTGGCAGGTGATTCCAGTCCAGAGAGCTACAGGTTGGCAACTCCAATCTGTTAGTGGCATGAGCTGGGCCTGGCAATGCCACGGGGCAGGACACTCGAAGTCATAGGGCAGGACCTCCACCCAGAAGGCCTGAAGAGCAGAGAATGAAGCCAAAACTTACTCTCAAGCCTCAAGGGTTTGGATCAACATGAGGCCTGCCACTCTGTCCTCCTCTCCTTATCTCTCCTTTGGAATGGGAACATCTACCCTATGCCTGTCCCACCATCATGTTTTGGAAGCACGTAACATGTTGGATGCCACAGCGTTCACAGCTGAAATGCAGTCTGCCTCAGAATGAATGAGACTTTGAATCTTATCCATAACTGATTTAGATATGGCAATGAGACTTTGGCTTTAAAATTTGGAATTTATATGGGAGTTAGTTAAGACCTTTTGCACAGAATGAATGTATTTTATGTTGAAGAGGACATGAATGTTTTGAGGTCAGGGATGGAAGGCTATAGTCTGAATGGACTGAGAGAGATGGCAAAGAGGGACGAATACTCGGCAATGCTAGAGACTTAGGTTCAGGCTTTGCTACTGACCTTGCACGACTCATTTCCTTTCTCTAGTTGAGTCTTGATTTCCTCACCTGCAAAATGAGCAGACTGGAGAAGATGACCCCTAAAGTCTCTTGTCTTTAGTTTTATATAACACAAACTCTTCACAGGCTCCAGAGAATCTAGGCACGGTCCCTAAATTAAACATAAGACCCCATGAATTACACAATCCCTAACAACTATAGAATACTACTTCCAACTTTTGATACTTTTCTTTCTTCACATTCCACACTCTTCCACTCTCAGGTTGATAGGATACGAAGAAGCACAGGGCAAAAAGCCTGGGACTTAGGGTGGTCAGATAAAATAAGAGGTTTTGACCTGGTAAATCTGGCAGCCTAACTGGGCTTGTTTATTCTCTGACAGATGCCAGAGTGTCCAGCCAGCATGTGCAGCTCTGAGGGTGGGACAGTGCCAAGGGTCACCACAGGAAAAAATCTGGGAGAAGACCTGAGCTGAAGGGCCTGGGACCTCGGGATCACCTATAGAACATGTGCGAAATGCTCGTCACTGAATTAGATTTTTTAGCAATAAAGCCTAGGAAACTGTATTTTTATAACAACAACCACCACATAAGTCACTAAAAACTTATGCTGTGTCACATGCTTTATATGTATCATCTCATTTTATCATCACACTAACCTACAAGCTAAGGACCATTATTTTCCTATTTCACAGCTAAAGAAAGAGGCTCGGGGGTTGAAGATTTAGCTCAGTGGTAAAGTGCTTGCCTAGCAAGGACAAGGCCCTGTGTTCAATCCTCAGCACCTCCCTCCCCCTCAAAAAAAAGAAAGAAAAAAAGACACAGAGACTTAGAGAGGTTAGTGACTTGCCCATAGTCACACAGCAAGTGAGAGGTAGAGTCAGGATTCAAGCCCAGGCAGAATGAGTCTCAATCACCACACTATACTGTGTACCCTCAAATGATTTCTTTTCTTCCTCTCTTTCTCCTCCTCCTTCTTCTTCCTAGTCTTCTCTTGTTTTAAATAATGGTACTGGTGATTGAACCCAGAACCTTCACACTGAGTAACTTCCTTGCCCTTTTTTTTTCTCCTCAGCCCTCTAAAGAATTTTTTTTTAATTTTAAGACAGGGTCTCATTAAATCACTAAGTTGCTCAGGCTGGGCTTGAGCTTGGGCTCCTCTTGCCTCAGCCTCGCAGAGTGGTAGGATTGCAGGTGTGCACCACTACACCCAGTCTCAGATGATTTTAATACGGCCAGAAGGGCTCTATCCTGCATTTAGGAATTATTCTCTATCATCTAGTCTGACCTAAATAAAGAACATAAAAATCTTCTTTTCTCTTTTCATTAGAAATGTCCAGAAACATGGCTGGACCCACTTGATGATCTGAGTATCACAAAAAGTAGAACAACCAGACATGATGCTGTGTCACCAGATGTACACAGCAATTCTTGTGACATGTCGTGATATAAAAAAATGAACCTAAGTCTGCTTAAGGCTCTTGTTTAGTGCTATCAACAGTACTTCCTACAGTTACAGAAATGTTCTATATACACACTGTCTGATACAGTAACCAGCTGGGCATGGAGATGCACACCTGTAGTCCCAGCACTCAGGAGGCTGAGGCAGGAGGATCACCATGACTTTGAGGCCAGCCTGGACTACACAATGAGATCAAGGCCAGCCTGAGCTACAAAGTGAGACCCTGTCTATATATATATATATATATATATATATATATATATACACACACACACACACACACACACACACACACACACACATATATGTATAGTAGCCCCTAGTCACATGTGTCACATGAGCGCTTGAAATATGGCCACTGTAGTCAGGTGTCATGGGGCACACCTACAATCACAGTGCTCTGGGAGGGAGAGGCAGAAGGATCATAAATTTGAGCCTTGCCTAGGCAATTTAGCTGTTTAGCAACTTAGCAATTTAGCAAGACTCTGTCTCCACATAAAAAACTTAAAAGGGAATGTAGCTAAGTGCCAACTACGGGCTCAATCTCAGTCCCACAAAAAAAGAAAAGAGCTGGGTGTGGTGGCACATGCCTGTAATCCCAGTACTTGGGAGGTGGAGGCAAGAGGATCACCACAAGTTTTAGGCCAGGATGGACTACAGAGCAAGACTCTGTCTCAAAAAAAAAAAAAAAAAAAAAAGAAGGAAGGAAGTATGACCACAGAACTGAATTTTAAGCTTTATTTCTCATTAATTTTAGTTTAAAAACTGAAGCAGCCTATTTTCCAGTTAACACTTTATTGTTGAAAGAGGATTGCATTTCACTTTAACCACTACCTCACATATAAATTGAGATGTGCTAGAAGTGTAAAACACATACCAGATTCCAAAGACTTAGTATGAAAAAAAGAAGGTAAAACATCTCATAAATTTTTACATTGACTATGTATTAAAGTGGTTAATACTTTACATACATTGGGTTAAAACAAAAATATTATTAAAATTAATTCACTTGTGGGGGCTGGAGATTTAGCTCAGTGGTAGAGCGCTTGCCTAGCAAGCACAAGGCCCTGCGTTGGATCCCTAGCACCACCCCCCAAAAAATTAGTTCACTTGTTTCTTTTTACTCATTCACAGTGGCTACTAGAAAACCCAGAATTATATACATGATTCAAGTTACACTTCTCTGGGCCAGCAACAGTAGCAAGGTATGGCCTCTAGAGCTAACTACCAATTTACAGGGACTACAGGGGATAGAGGAACATGTTAAACAGCACCACAGAAGGAACAGATCAAATCCAGGCCTTGGGACAATCAACAGGTCACAGGACCCAGCTTTTCCAACAGATCAATGGCATCGGAAAAGAGGAAGGGGAAAGAGAGAAGAGGGAATGGGTAAAGAAAGGGTGAGGTAAGAGGGCACAGCACTCTCTGCTCAGAGTGAGCCAGGAACAGCTGAAGCAGCCGTCTGGGTGCTGGGAATGAGGCTGATGCAGTTTTCTCAGTTTTCTTGCACAGCAGAATTGCCCTGAGCCCCTCCTCCTCCCATCCCGGTCTTGCAGCCACTGCTTCAGGTATGGCCTGCAGTTGGCTTTGCACGCTGGACTCAAATGGCCAGGTTTGGGGCCTGGTCCTTCCACAACAAAGACTCAGCCTTCTCCTTGGGCGGGGCATGTGCTTTGCTTCTTGTGAAATATAAGCGAGAAAAACAGTCTCATTGCCACCTTCGGGTGGGGGCGGAGTGGGAGCTCCTGATGTAAGGTTGGACAAAGGGCTCTGCAGTTCCTGCCAAAGCCCTGGAGTGAGCTCCACCACTGCTATGTGCCTTCCAAACCTTCTTTCACTTGTGTCTCTGTCCCCATCTGTCAGATGATGAAACAGGAGAGCAAGTGATTGCCCAGGATCACACAGTTAGTGTGTCCCTTTCACCATGGTCTCTCCATGTCACAAAGCCTGGGCTACTGATACAGAAAGGAACAGCCTGTGCCAGGCGTGGTGGCGCATGCCTGTGATCCCAGCACTCAGGAGGCTTGGTAGAAGTTCAAGGTCAGCCTGAACTGCATAGTGAGACCCTGTCTCAAAAAAAAAAAAAAAAGTAGACCAAAACAAAAAGAAAGGAATGCCTTGCAGCATGCCAACCTGGAGGGTCACGCCTGCAGCTCTGTGCAGCTGCCTCTGTGCCTCCTTGCTCTGGGCTTCATGACCTGTTTTTCTCCCCAGCTACATCTCTTTTGCTTCTATAAGACCTAGTATGAGACAGCTATTCACATTATGGTGAATAAAAGAACAAAGGAAATAAAACACTAAAAATATCAATATGACGTGGAAAACTATCACTATAACAAGCTGATATATCGTAGAGATGGTGAAAGCCTGGCATGGGTACAGCTTATCTGGTGCCCTTTGCCAGTGTTCAAATCCACAGTGCCACCTTGCAAACATGGGGACCTCAGCCCCACCCTTGTCCTCTACTCCCAGGCCCAGGCCAGGTGGTATGAGGCTGTGACCTCAGGGAAGTCTCTCAGGATAAAATAATCTATTCCTGCCTTAAATAAAATAGCACATAAATATAAATGTGATATTTTAAATACAAAAGATGATATAAAAGATATAAATATAAAAGATGATCACACTAATGAGCAGCTGTCCTGTCACCCAAAGCTACTGACACGAAGCCACGGGGGGTGAGGATTTGGGGGGGCAGCGGTCAGCTGTGTGTTTGAGGGTGTGATGTGGGCAGGAGACCCTTGGGATGAAGAAGGGGACAGCCGCTGTGGGCCTTGGAATGACCCCCGAAGAGGGTCATTCCAGAGAGGCTGGACAAGCCCCCGACACCAGGCTGGGGACAGTCATGTCACTGCTCAGCTGCCTCTGTTTAAGGCCCAGCAAGCAGCTTGGATTTTGTTTCTTTTTCCTACTAGCACAGTTCTTTCTTTTCTTTCCTTCTCTTTTCTTTGCTTCCTTTTCCCTTTCCCTTTTTCTTTTCTTTTGTCTTTCTTCCCTCCTGTCCTTTTTCTTCTTCTAAAACAGCACTAACACAGTCTCTCTCTCTCTGAGACAGAGATTTATGCTAGAGATACAGCCCAGTGGAGCACCTGCCGGGCATATGCAAGGCCTTGGAGTCAATCCCCAACTGGTGTGGGGAGCAAATGGGCAGACACAGGTCTGGCTGTGTTGCCCATGCTGGTACACAGTGGCTATTCATCGGCACAGTCCCACTGCTGATACTTAGTTTGGACACCCAATGGGCATAGCTCAGCGCTCAAGGGATCCTCTTGTCTCGGCCTCTGGTGCAGCCGGGACTATGGACAACCTAGTTTCTACCAAGGGCTACTCAGCTCTAAGGCCTCTGCTCCCAAGTCATTGCTCATTTTCCCAGTTTCTCTATTTTCTTATTCTAAATCTCTTTAGCTTGCATATGAAAGCCTGGCCTCTTCTCCTCATAGCATCCCCAGGATCATCTGACCTTCTTCCCCTTCAGGCTCATCCTCCTGCCAAAGGGGTTCCTAGGATCCCCCAGGAACATGTGCACAGATCGCCAGAGCACACAGTGGTGGAAACGATGGGCTGCTGGGTGGGGAAGCCGGGCTCAGCTCACCACCACCACCCTGCGGAACTGGGCCTGGCCTTCTCTGGGATGCAACCTTCAGGGCATCGCTTTCTGTGGCCTCCAAATCAAGGACGCCCCACAGTTGTGGGGGGTGCGGGTGGAGCCCACCCAACTCTTGCTGGGCAGACACACAACATTCACGGCAAGCGGGCTGGGGATTTAGCTCAGTGGTTAGAGTGCTTGCCTTGTAAGCATGAGGCCCTGAGTTCAATTCTCGGTACCAAAAAAAAAAGACTTAACATTCACGGCAAGCTCCATGCACAAGACAAGTTAATCCACCGACATTTTGAATATATTCTTTCTATCATACAGAAGTCCACCTATGTGGACAAGTGAAAATCCTCCCCAACCCTGCCTTCAACAGCCATGACTAGAGGCAGCTCCTTCTAAGGTCACGGGTAAAATAATGACAGCAGAAGGCAGCTTGAGTTGGGGCTGGGCACGTCCTTCTAGTACCGGCCACTCGAGCAGAAACCAGGAGGAAGCCGCACACCAGACAGCAGGTGCTGAGTGGGCAGTGGGATGAGGGGAGACTTAGACATCAAACTCACAACTGAGTAGATTTTAACCAAGCAGTTGGACACAACACCAGGTTCAACTACTAGGCAAACCTGCTAACCTGCTAGGGCCTATGAGGACCCAGAGGCCGAGGGGAGTCACCAGGTCTACACAGACAGCCCAGGGACTCCTCTCCTGGGAGGTCCTAACCCTCAGACACAGGCCACACAAGGTTTAGGTAGAGTCTTAGCCAACCTGGGTCTTTTTTCATCTCGTAAATCTTTAGCACTCCATGGACAGGGATGCTGACACCAATGAGACAGGTTGGGAGTGAAGGACCCAGAAACTGAACAGAGAGAACTCGGCAAGCACAGCAGCCCAGGCTACGTGACAACCGACTGCATGGATTGTGCACCTGAGGTCCCAAGAAGAGGGCACGTAATAATGGCTGATGATGACCTCTGCTGGGAGAAACGGGCTCTTCAAGAGCATCCCCTACCCCAGCCCCTGGGGTTCTTCAAACAGGGAGAGCAGGCAATTTCCCCAGCAGTAAAAGAAAGTCCAAACACGATGACAACTAAGAATGAGTTTATCACTCTAAAGACAAATAAATGATGAAACATGTTTTAAAACAAATGACCCAGGGCTGGCAAGGCTGCAGGCAAACAGGAACACTCCTATGTTGTGGGTGGTACTGGTTAAACAACCCCATCCTTCAGACTGAGGCTAGCAAGAGCCTAAAGATGTCAGCCTTTGACCCGGTTCTCCCACTCCTGGGGATTTCACTGAAACAATCAACTCAAAAGCAAAGGGGAAAATCTCAGGAAGAAAGTTGTTTTATCAGTAGTAAAAGCTGGAATTGCTAAGAGCTTGGAAAATAAAGACCAAATGTCCAACGATGGGAAATACTGGTATATAATTCAATGAAACATGAGATAACCATTTAAAAGAAAAAAGGCTATTTGTGGAGTTTTGTTAACTGCAGGGGAAAGGAAAGCAGGAAATTATATAAGCACAATTGTATACAAACACATAAGAATTGAGAGGAACCACAGAAAAACTAAGTAACTGTTTGGAGTGTATGATTACAAATACCTGCAATTTCTTGACAGCTCTCCTGAAGTTTTCTTTTTATTGTTGTTACTTTGTTTGTTTTGAGTCAGGGCTGGGAATGTCCTCCTAGCAGAAACCTAAAGCAGGAAGCCCTGCCCTAGACAGCAGCTGCTGAGAGGGCAGTGGGATGAGGGGTGGCTTGGCCACCAAACCTACCATCGAGCAGGTTTCAACCAAGCAGGTGGACACAACACCAGGTTCACCTACTGGGCAAACCCACTAACCTACCAGAGCACAAAGAGGACCCAGAGGCAGTTTTGATCGAAGCCTTTTAAAGATGAGACAGCCCTCGCCTTTCCAGGAAGACAGGCTTGTCATTCTCTGCTGGGAATCAGGATGCCGACTGCTGTCCCTCAGCCTTGGGACATGCCACTGAGCTGCCCATCAGGTTTTGTCAGGCTCAGACTGGTGCAGGCACTGATTGGTCTAAGGCGCAGGGAGAAAGAAGACACTGAATGCTAGAGAGGAGCAGAGCGTGGCAATTCTATGCATTTAAATGCTGGAATGGGTAATACAAGAATCAAATGTATCAGGAATAGTGGCTCACACCTGTAGTCCCAGCACCCTGGACTACATAGTGAGCTCAAGGCCAGGCTGAACTGCAGAGTGAGACCCTGTCTCAAAAAACCAAAAAAAAAAAAAAAAAAAAAAGCTTAAAAATAAAAAAGAAGCAAATGCAAGAGCATGCAAATGCCCATCTGCTGCTGCTTAAATCTGTATCTTGCCAATATCAAGATAGTTCTCAAATTAGAAGGATCTGTAGGCAGATTAAGGACCGCTGCCTGGTTTAGAGATGAGACGGAAAAGCAAGGAGTGAAGTGACTTGCCCAAGGTCACAAAATTAGGGATTGCTGAGATGCCTGCCACACCCCCCACTAAGTGGCAGATGCCTTCACATTTATGCAGCTGAGAACATTCTTATTTTGGGGTCCCGCTGCTTGACTGCACATAGCCACTGTGACTTATGCCACAACCCAACTCAGACCCTACTGTGTGCCAGGGCCCCTCCTGCCCAATCATGGAAATGCTTTCTGGAAGATCAACCCCAGAGTCTTAGTGCCACCTACACAAATTCTCCCAACAGCTGTGACAACGTCTCAGCCATAAGGCAGTCCTGCCCCATGCCCACAGCTATGTGCGCAGCCGTGTGGACTCGAGGCCTGGCTACAGGACCTTGCAAGTGGCCTGGCCTCTAGTGTTCCAGTCTTGACAGTGGGGACACTCTGAGTCTCTGTGAAATAGCTTAGCTGGGAACTCGAGCCCCATGCTATCCTCCCGGCACTTCTTCACGGTGGCAAACTGGCTCAGACACACAGAAATGCTCAGCACAGTGAATATAAAATAACCTCTATGGGGTAGTGAGACATTTCCCTCATCACAGTCACTCTAAGAACCAAACAACACAACAGAAATAATCCACCTCATAAACACTTGGCTCCTCAACAGCAATCACTGTAACCATAAAGGTATCAGCCAGCACAAACGCAGGGGATCATCCCCAGCAAAGGGCTGAGGAGGGCTGTGCAGGGCCCAGAGGACAGCGTTCTTCTCCTCCCTCTGGGGCAGAGCCCTCTGGGACAGCCTCCCTGCTCCCTGCCCCACCCGCTGCCCCTCACCCTCTCACGTGCTCCCTGAGCCAGGAAATCATCCAGTGCCAGCTGTCTCTTCCCTTCGATCTCTGGGGTCCACTGAAAGCCACACACACCAGCACTCCATCCCTGCTTCGCAGCAAGCTCACCCCTCCTCCAGCGCCCTGTCAGCCTCTGCCGCCCCCACCCACGGGTCCCCTGCACCCACTCACAGCTCAAGGATGAGCACCACGTCGGTGCGGTTCTCGTAGACATCGTGCAGCGTGATGATGTTGGGGTGCAGCACCTGCCGCAGGATGCTCACCTCCCGCTCGATCTCCTCCCGGCACACGCCCCGCCGGCTGGCCCGGCTCTGGCGCTTCTTGATGAACTTGGCCGCGAACTCGAGCCCTGTGCTCTTCTCCCGGCACTTCTTCACGATGGCAAACTGGCCACTGCGGGGACACAGACCCACACAATCAGAATGTCACTGTGGCCACTGGAGAAGGGACCTCCAATGACTACAGAGTCATTCTACCATGACAGGAAATCACGCCACCGACCAGCATCCCCACTGGGATGACAACCAGTGAGTGAGATGTGACAGGTGCTGGGCTTCCCTTCAGTTCATATGCATTCTTTATCTTTTACTGGGAATGGATGTGGTGTTGTTTTGTTTTGTTTTGTGGTACTAGGAACTGAACCCTGGGCCTTCACCCTGAGCTGCATCTCAAACCCTCTTTAAATTTTTTATTTTGAGACAGGGTCACTGAGTTGCCCCAGCTGGGCTCACACTTGTGATCTTCATGTCTCAGCCTCCCAGAGTGCTGGGATCACAGGCTTGCATCACTACGCCCAGCTTGGAGCGGACATTACTATTGCTAGTTGCAGAATACGATGGGGAACATGGAGGCCCTGCGAAGTACTGACTTGACCAGGACAAGCTGGAAGCCAAGTCTAATCCACCAAATGAAGTCACCATGTCTACAGCAGGCCGAGTTGGCGGGGTCCTGGTTGGGGCAGGGATTGGGGGAGGGAGGCGGCCTGACAAGATTGATCATCAGAGTAGGAGGTAACATGGTATGACCCCTAGTTGTGAAATGAGGACACTGAGACTCAAGGAAAGGTCGAATGATTTGCCTGCGGTCATCACAGCATTAATGGCAAAGCCAGGCTTCAAAGCCAGCTGCCCAACCTGCTGCTGTCCACCAAGCTCCGACGGTTACAGGACTTAAGACCCTGCTTGGCCCCATCAGGCACTAACACTAGGGCCAGGCCTGGGAACCTTCATTCCGGGGACCAGAGAGTGACCACGCAATGGTGACCATGTCAAGGGACAGGCAGCCCTGAACCAGCTTCCTGAGTGCTCTAGGAAAGAGCGGCGATCTTCACTTCTCCATCTCCATGCAGGCCTGTCCCTGCATGGAGACAGGCCGTGAGCAGGCCAGATCTAAGTCTTGGGACACTTGTCAGCGGCCACCACTCCCAGGGGGTCTTCCTACTGTCCTTCCACACTGCCACACCCAACATCCAGGACTTGGTAATTCAGGGAGCTTTATAAGGGGTCACCAGACTCCAGACTTCTGATGTACACTTCTAGCAGCTCTGGGATAAAAACTCCACATGATAAGATCCTCTGGATATTCATCCCAACTTCAGAAAGTAGCATTGCACCTAGAGGGCTCTATTCTTAGAATAATCCTCAGTGACATGGCCTTCAAAACAACCCGAGTGAAAACAAGAAAGTCAAGTTGGGCAAGCGAGGAATAGATACACCAACACTCACACGGCATACTCCGGCAGGCACTCCAGACAGGCTGCCGGGCACAGATCCGCACATCTCTGCAGCCCCATCCCCACCCGCTCTGCTCAACACTGCAGATCACCTGCTCTCATGGGCAGGAAGGGCAGGAACAAAAAAGGCACAGAGCACCGGTGTACAGGGGAGGAAGAGGTCCCTGGGTGCTGCGCCGGGGAGGGAAGGCTCCCTGGAGCCCAAAGCAGAGCACGCTGTCCACTAACTCTAAAGTTTCAACTACTTAGCAGCCAAATATTGGCTGTGAGCCATCCACACCTTAGAGGCTGACGCTGGTGGGGTGAGGCCCAAGCGAACACATTCAGTGCAATCTCTGACATGGATGGCCACTTGGAGCCACTTCGGGCCTGGGGGACATCGGGTACCTGAGTGGGTGCCAGCAGACACTTGACAAAGTTTCTGGTCCCAGACGCTATGAGTATTAGCGGCAGGGAGGTCACTGCTTCTGACACCTCAAGAGGCCGCTGGCACGGCTGGCATTTCAGAGCTCCTGTGGCCTTCAAGTTTCTTCTTGGCCGATGGAGAAAGTGAAGCTTAAGGATTATCACTGGCATGTTTGAGGTGAAAGAGCACACAACTGGTGGCACGGGGCTGGGTGTGGGACCCAATCCCCCAGCTCTCAGCGCCAGCCTGTGCTGACTACATAATGACTTGTGATGGGGCAAAAGCAGTTTTGTAAAGTAGAGCTAACATTCTGGGGTTACCTAGATGGAGCATTGCCCTCAGAGGGGAAAGAGGCATTTTTCTATATCACATGCCTGAAAAATTCCTCAAGCTCTCAAAAAAGCAAGAGTGTTTGCTCTCTCCTCTTGCATTCTGTCAATACGGCAGCAGCGTGGTGGAGAGGTGACTGGCCCAGGCCTGGTCCTCCCCCACGAGGAGGTATTCAAAGAGGGTGACTTACATGGAGCCACATACCAAGCACCACCACTCATGGCACCCTCTGCACTCCAGATCCCCAAGCCCTGGCTTAGGCTGCAGCAGGGAGCCCCAGGGAGAGGCAAGCTGCTTGCTAGTGTCCCCTCCTCCTTGAGCTGTTTGGGAAGAGCAGAGAACACCTTCCCCTAGGCCAAGCCCTGACGTTCAGGCAGCAAGACTGGACTTCAAGACCAGACAGGCCTGACCTGCTGGACTGAGACAGTCCCTATCTGGGCATGAGCCTCAGTTTCTCCATCTGTGAAACGGGAATAACAATTCCCTGCTAGGCAACCGTGAAGAATGGAAATACTGATGATGTCAGCCCCCAGTCAGTATTGGGGCTCAGGTTAGGCTGAGCAAGAGGTAGCAGATCGAGGATCACTGACTCAAACAGTCTGGAATGTGTGGCCAAGAAGTTGGCATAAATTTACAAGCTGCTTCCTACTCCCATGATCCCAGTGCAAACCAGATTTTGGAATATCGAAGTTCTGAGCAATCAGTCAATTTAATCCTAGAGTAGGTGGTGCAGCACACAGTGGAATCCCCAGGGCTTTTTATTGATGTTGTGTTGTTTTGTTTTTGAGACAGGGTCTTGCTATGCAGTTCAGGCTAGCCTTGATCTCACAGTGATCCTCCTGCCTCAGCCTCCCAAACACTGGGATTACGTGCACCACCACACCCGGCTCCCCTGGAGAATTTAAAAACTACTGGAGCCTGGGTTTCATACCCAGAGATTCTGATCTCCTAACTTTCTGCCTAAACCTGGAGAGGGGATCATGTAAAAGTCCCCTGGTGACTGTCGTGTGAAGACAGAGCTGAGAACCACTCACAACAGAAGAAACTCTACCACTGTTACTCCTACGATTCCCTGTCCTTTGCCGTCAAGACTTTTTGCTTGAGAGAGGTCAGCAATGTAAATGCTGGGATATTAATCTGCGAATCAAGACAGAGTGGTGAATAACAGGAGTGGATCTTGTATTGCACTGTGCCTGGGCCACTGCAGATTCACCAGCACAGAACCAGCGGGGGCACTATTGTGCCCAACAAAGAGCATCAGCAGACCCATGGGCAGGTGAAGACAGGGGTGATGTCTGACCCCAGGGAAGGCCCCCTAGGATATGCAGGTGAGAGGTGGGTAGCAAGAGCCCCTCTCAATTAGGAACAAGCTCCTCAGAGTTATTCAGGGAGGGAGCAGAGCAGAGCTAGCTAGCCTCTCACAGAGGTCATTGCCGCAGTTCAAACATTACGGGAACAGGGCTGGGAATGTAGCTCCATGGCAGAGCCATTTGCCCAGCATGTATGAGGCCGTGAATTCAACCCCCAGCACCATGGGAAAGGGAAGTGTGAGAATACTGAGACCTTGATACACATATTCTAACTTCCCCTCCGTGGCAAGAGGCAACAGCTAATCTGTGGTCTAAGAAAGCAAAGAGAGCTTCCTGGAAGGTCAGGAGCTCTCGGCTCTTGGTCCTGACCGGCCATCAAAGTGACACTTGAGAAAACTTCCTGTCAGAAAACACCAAAGAGAGAAAATGAAGGTTTGCTGTCACTCTCCACATTCCTGTCCCCAGGCAGGCGTCAGAGTCTCTCTGCTAACCAGCGAGCCCTGGAGCAGCCTGTGCAACAACTTGGGCCTCTCCCTCGTGAAATGGGGACAATCAGGGTCACAGGGAGAAACATGACATAATGTCCAGGAAAGGACTTTGCCTCCCAGCTGCAGAGAGGCAGAGGCGTGGCGGGGGAGCTCGGTGCCAGAAGCTGGCTTGCAGGAGTCACATACGAGGAGGCTTTGCCGAGGGACAGTCAATCCGCCCTTCCCGCTGCGCCAGGGCTCCTGCTCCATGTCAGGGACGCGCCCCTCTTCCCAGGCCCAGGGCTCAGCTCCCACTCCTGAGTTCCTGCAGACGGGGCTTCGCTCCAGAACCTGGCACAGCCTAGGGTGGCAGCTCGGGAGGGCTCCCCTGTTGTCTGAAAGGGGACAACTAGAACAGCGTCTCAGAGCTTGGAAATGTCCCAACCTGGCTCCTAACGTGCACAGTACAGCCTGGCTCAATCCCTCAACAATTCTTCACCACTGAAGGGGAGTAACTCAGAATGACCCACACATCACGCCATGGGGTAGACTTGCATAACAGTGTGGACATTACTACACTTATATCCAGCTAGTCTCTTTACAAGCTAACTTTTTTTCCTGACACTGGGGACTGAACCTAAGGAGCCTGAGCTACACCCCAATCCTTTTTTTGTTTGTTTTTTCTTTTTTGCAGTACTGGGGATGAACAGGGCCTTCACCCTGAGCTACATCCCTTCCTCTTTTTAAATTTTTGAGACACGGACTCGCTGATTTGTTGAATTGGCTAGACAATTCTCCTGCCTCGGCCTCCCTGAGTGCTGGGATTACAGGTGTGCACCACTCCTGGCCCTTTTTATTTTTCATTTTCGAGACAGGGTCTTGCTACATTGTACAGGCCGGCTCGAATTGGTAACCCTCCTGCCTGACCCTCTGGAATAGTTGGTATTACATGCATGCATCGCTACACCTGGCTACATAAACTAATTTTATACACATTCTTTCTTTTAATATTTTCAGGTACAATCTCGGTTCTATTTTACCAACATGAAAATTGAGGCTTGGAGAAGTTAAGTGATTCGGTTAGCAGGGCTAGGACACAAACCCTTGTCTGCTGACCCAAGCTTCAGAGACACTTGGCAAGGAGACTAACCTACTAGGTTAGTTACTATCAAGGTAACTAACCTCCTAGTGAGGAGCAAGTCCCCCAAAAGGGAGGACAACTGTACCCCTAACCCCAGGAGGAGTATTGTATCATCGATCCTGTTTAAAACTGCCCTGTACATGGGAATAATAAAAAGCAGTGATTTGACTGATTCATTGATCAATTTGCAATACAGTACTGGGGACTGAACCTAGGGCTACATCCCTGGCTCTTTTTAAATTTTTTATTTTGAGACACAGTCACGATAAGTTGTCAAGTTGCCTAAACCGCTCGAACTTGCAGTCTTCCGGCCTCAACCTCCCCAAGTGCTGAGATTACAGGTGTGCGCCACCACGCCCAGCTCCTTGCTTGATTTTATTGGGTGTTAAATTCTCAAAAAAATAACACAGCCCTCATGGGCTGCATCAAGGTGGACCTCTTCCATCGCCCCCCGAGCCGTAAGCCATGACCCCTTCCCAGGGGTCAGCTGCTGAACATTTAGAAAGTCTTGGATCTTTCTCATTCCCTTCTTCAGTCAGCTCCAAAGCATCCATGAATTGAGTGACTTGCCCCAAAGCCAGATTTACCCAGGTGGAGACAAGCAGAGCTGCACAGAATACAGGGACCCAAGGCAGGGACAAGATGCCATGCAAGGTGAGAGGTGTCAAATGGGAAGTGCTCCAACCACAGGGATGTGGAGCCGGCTTCCTCCTCTGGCTCCCCACAAGGTCTCTGCAGTTCCTCTTCCCACCCAGGAGAACAATGAGCCACAATTCCTCCGGAATTACCCTGCCAGATTTCAGGACCATGGGGCAGAGATAATGCTAGAGGCTTCCAGGCGAGGCCACCCCAGGTGCAGCCCAACGCGACCTCCACCCAGGGCTGTCTCCATTGCAGGAGCAGCTCACATCTGCAGTGCACGAGAAGCAGTTCAGCCTGACACCAGAGGGCTCCAGTCCTGCCTGGAGACGGGGTCCCGGATGTCCCTGTCCTCTCCTCTGCTTGACCAGGCTCCACTGGGGACCTCTGTGGCTGCCCCTGCCCCTCATCTCCCAGCTCCTCCTCTGGCCAGGCCACTCCCACTTCCCAGGAGCAAGCTCTCTTCCCCTGTTGCTTCAGCAGCTAGTCTGATTCTACTCTCATTCACCCAAGCTGAGAATTTAGAGTTAAAGCACTCAGGTTCTATGTCTAGTTCTGCCACCTTCAGCCAATTCTACAATTCAGCCTCAGTTTCTTTGTGCCTAACAAAGGCACAAGATTATCCAGTCTTAGCCCAGTAGGGTGCCATAGGCCTGTAATCCCAGCACTCTGGGAGGCTGACGCAGGAGGACTGAGAGTTCAAGCCCAACTTGGGCAATTTAGTGACTTGGTGAAACCCTGTCTCAAAATCAAAATCAGTAGATAGTGCTGAGGAGGCCTATGGCTGCTGAAAAGCCGGGTCCCCTCCCAGGGTCAGGATCCAAGAAGGCAGAAAGCATTCAAGACTCTGTTACCCAAAGTGAGGGCAAGCAGGGGATGAGAGAGCTAGGAATCCAAAACAGAGTGAAGAGATGTAACACTATCAGAAGTCAGAGCAGGAAGCAGGTCAGGATTCCAGGCCAGAAACATGAGGGGAAGCAACGAACTCCTAAAGGGACTTCCTGGGACCCCAAAAGCTCCAGGGAACCCAGTTTGATAAGTATGGTTTCATAGCATGGAAGCATGTTCCCCATCCAGCTTGAAACTGTAAATGAAAATAAAAGAATACAATGGTGCCTCAGCTCAAGAACTTAATTCTTTGCACGATTCTGGTTGCAGAATTCATTCCATGACCAGAACTGTCATGGCACCACTGTACGCTGATGCTTTGCAAAAATTATTATCTAGTCTTTCAAGAAGTCACTCTGACTGTGACTCCTCCAGAGTGACAGTAAGGAATCCAGGTAGAGCAAGGATGAGGAACCAGAAGTCTCCAGGGAACTGAAGTCACCACTAAATGGCCCCACCCACAAAGTCTCAGGTAGTTGCTCTGTGGGCCTGCGGCAGCTGCTTTTATAGCTTAACTCATTTAAATCCCTGGGCCCGCAGACTAACTTCCTTCCTCTGTCTTTTTTTTTTTTTGGTGGGGGGTAGGTTGTTAGAAAAAACTAAAGCACAAAAGGAAGGAATCACTGAGTGGAGCCAAGTCAGGTTGAGGGCCGATTACCTTCTGGAATCTATTTTTAAGTGTAAGCACATTGTGATATGGTTAAATGAACATGAGCCCACAGGTTCAAGACCTAAAATAAATTAGGCTCTGTTTAAGCTCTATTTGGCTATAGGTAAAAAGGTTTTCACTTGAAAACACAGCTCAGTGTCCACGGAAATTTCCCTTAGTCTTGATTCCTGCTTGAGACGCAGTTACAATAGCAGAGTGAGGCTTGGAGGGTACCATCCACCAGCCCATCTACTCACTGTCCACCCACTGAACTTCCATTCATCCCTCCATCAATCCATCAATTAACTGTTTTGTTTTTTGAGACAGGGTCTCACCATGTAGTTCAGGAAAACTGACTATGTAGCCCAGGCTGGGCTTGAATACCCAGTAATTCCAAGAGCTGGGATTACAGGCGTGGGCCACCAGGACTGGCAATCACTAATTCATTCTTCAATCCCTCATTTACTGACCACTGAGTCAATGCTATAAAAGGACACACCCACAATTTAAAGGGTCCAGAGACTACTGCAGAGATGAGAGAAAAGAAATACAGGATGGACACGAAAGGGTCACATGCAGCCAGCCATTAGAGTCACAGAATGACACACAGTGCTTCATTCTGTGAGCACCCAAGTCACCGTCTCTGTCTTACTTCTTCCCCGTCATAGGGCCACTTTCTTTTAAGAAATATGCTGGGAAGCTGGACTTGCCCTTTTCTCTCTTCCTTGTGGAGGTAGAAGGAAGCAGAGAATGCGAGCTCAAGTGGCTGATGGTGCTCACTTGCACTGGGCACCTTGCTGTCATTTCAGCTTTATTTATTTTGTAAATATTTTGTAAATATGATAAATGTTGTAAATATTTTCTCTAACCTGGGCATGGTGGTATGGCCTGTAATTCCAGCACTCTGGGAGGCTGGGGCAGAAGGACTGTAAATTCAAGCCCAGCCTGGGCAATTTAGCAATTTAGCAAGACCCTAAAATTAAAATAGACCTTTAAATTTAAAATAAAAAATTGAAAAGGGTCAGGGATGTAGTTGAGTGTGAAGGTCCCGGGTTCAATCCCCATTACAAAGAAAGAAAAAAGAAAAGAAAAATCCCTGACATTCTCATGGCTGATTCACCACAGGTCTATCGTCTGTAGAGGGCTGTGGCCCAAGGGTAGGCTATAGCTGGGGGGAGCAACCAACACCACGGACCCCTTTAGAGACACAGCACGCTTCCCCTGCCACCCAATTCTCCACCACACTCCGTAGTGCCCTATATAAGAGGACTCACACAATGACTTGCTTTCAGAAATTACCACTGTGATATTTGTCTACATTGAGATACTGACACCCTTCCTCATTCCGGACAGCAAAAAGAACATAATCTATCTTATTTCCCTTCTGTTGTCTTGGTGGTCTATGACAAAACTATGGTGGCCTAGGTCTTGGGTGATTTCCTTCCTCCTTTCTTTGCACCGGTGGTTCTCAGATGTGGGGGTGTATCGCAATCATTTGGGGAGCCTGTTAAAATGCAGATGCCCAGGGCTTATCACAAGTTTGTGAAACCATAGTCTTTCAGAGGGCTGGCAGCTTTTGATCTATCTTCATTTTCTAACTTGTCTACTTGCCTCTCCCTGTAAGTTGCCCCAAACCTTTAACATACACAAGTGAGAGGATCCACAAGTAGTCCTGCGTGGCACCACTGGGGCGTTCACTGGCCCCAGGAAACAAGCAGGGAGAGAGAGTGTGGGCAGCAGAGCCCGCCTTCAAACACAGCTGAGCCCATTCACAGACGCCCAGCGCAGCCCCAGAGTGTTAGCAATGTTACAAGGCAAGACCACCACAAAGACCCCCCAGAGTCAGCTCTGTGGCTGGGACGACTGATTGCACAAGGCATTTCCCATGGGAGGAAAACAGCTCCACTTCTCCCCCAGGTTTGCAGGTGGCCCATTCGCTCATCCCCACCCTCAGCAGGATTGACCAGATCTAGGCCCAGCTTCCCCCTGCCATGAACCCGAGGGTGGGGTGGGGATGGAAAGCCTGGATCCAAATCTTCTCACTCCCAGCAGCAGCCAGGGCCTCTGCCAAGGGGTTGGAGGGGCCTGCCAGCTCCTCTGTCATCACTGCTCCTAATTAGCAACTCCAAGGTGCCTTTGGGGCTGCCGCTCTAACTCTGCTCCAAGTCATCACAGGCTTTAGCTCTACCTGGCGGGCTTCTTTCACGCCTAAATCTCAGGGCACAGGAGAGGCGGGTGTTTCATCCAGTGTCATTTATTTTTTTTCATGACCCCAGCCTCTAAAACAGCCTCTTGGCACCCACCAAGCCTCTGGCGGCCTTGCTATTGCCCACGAGGTCCACCCTGGAGTCACAGAGGGGCAGAGGTAGAGCAGCTGCACTCCTAAGGTGCCAGGGGCTTGATCTAGGTAGGACCTGGGGACCCTTCCAGCCTGGCTCTGTCACTTCCCTGGTGGTGGGACCTGGGGCGAGTCTCTTCACCATTAAGAAAAGATGACAACCAGCTCACAGCTGCCGTGTGGACCAAACGCATGAATGGGGGTGAGTGCCCAAAAGAGCACCTGGCAGGAGGTAGACGCCGACAAACATTTTATTTTTTTTTTATTAGTACGTGTTTGCACATGTATGCAATGATTACAGTTATCATGGGGAGTTGATACGTGCACATAATGATCTGAATTCTTTTCTTTTTTTTCCATCCCCTACTCCTCTCCTCTCTCTCTGCACCTTTCAACTCTTAGTCCCCTTCTCATTTGCAAAAGTTCTATTTTCATCATTTTTCCCTTCAGTTCAGTTCTTTTCTCCATCCCGCTTACTCTCTCTCCATCTCTTGTTCCTTCATCCATTTGAAAAAGATCACCCTATTTCCTACTTACCTAAGTTCTATCTCACCATGTACTAAACTACAATCCAAGTGGATCAAAGATCTAAAAGTTAAAACGGGGCTGGGAATTTAGCCCAAGTGGTAGAGCATTTGCCTAGCAAGCACAAGGCCCTGAGTTTGATCCCCAGCACCTCGCCGAAACAAACAAACAATAAATGTTAAAACAGAAACAGTTAATCTGCTAGAAGATAAAAGAGGTCAAACTCAAAGATACACCTGTAGGCAAGGATTTTCTGAACTCCAATGGCACAAATAATACCAAAAATAAACAAATAGGATCATATCAAATTAAAAAGATTCTGTGCATCAAAAGAAACAACAAACCATGAAGAGACAACCTACAGAATGGGAAAAAATGTTTGCAAGCTACTCCTTAGACAGAGGACTAACTAGAATATATAAAGAACTCAAAAAAAAATTAGATTCCTCCAAAATAAAAGATCCAATCAAAAAACAGGCAACTAAAATTATTTTATTTTCAACTCCCTGAGTTTCGGTTTCTTTATCTGTAAAATGAAAATAATACTCTTTATCTCTCTTGACGGATAGGTGAGAAAATTTAGTTCTAGAAACCTGAGAGCGCTTAGCACAGAGCCTGGCTTGGTGGTCAGAGAACAGTTTCTGACTGAGGAAGGATGTATCGGTCAGACAACGACCACAATCCCAAGGCTCAGTGGAGATGTCTACACCTGTGATTGTTGCCCTTTCTTGCCCCTCCACATCCCAGACAAACGGCCTCCACAATCAGAGAAACAGGCCCGTCGTGCAGTCCTCGAGCCCACCCCAGCTCGGGTGGCCAATGGGCACATTCCTGCCTTATCTTGAGAGCTGGCAGGCCCAGGATTTCTACAGGAACAGTGGGAGAAGGGACGTCATGTCTCAACACAACAGGGTGCAGAGCAGTGAAGGGACACACTGTCTCCCTGGACCACCCACCACGACTCTGTTTCCTCCAGGCCGGGGTTTCTGCAGCGTTCCTGCCTATGCACGGGCAGGACTCTGAGCCTGGGTCCCTGGGTCTCCGCTGGGCGGGGCATGCCCAGGAGCTGGCAGGAGCTGCAGAGATGCCCTCTGTGTGGCAGCTCTTGCCGACCGCTTGCCTGAATCCTGCTCTGGGCTGTCAACTCTGAGAAGGCTACCACCACCATCTTCTTCACCATCGTATATTCAGTGTCTATAAGACTCCCCAAGTTGTAGTTGACAGTCGCGAGTGTAGACAGCGACAACACCAAGGTGAAGAAGCCGCTGTCTCTCATCCACGGAGGAACAGCCAGTATTGGAAGAAGGCAGACACCCTGTCCCACGCCCACAAAGCTGCTTTCTGCCACACTCAGCATCAGGTGGACCTTGAGGGCCAGGCTGCTGTGTGACATTTCTTCGACCCCAGTGAGGACGCCGACCTCACGCTGCCACAGCAGCCCCTCTGACACAACAGACTCAGCTCAGAGGTGTGGCCCCTAGCACTGCTGGACAGCAGCCTGGTCACTCTCTGAGTCCCTCTGTTATGGGAGGAGCTTTCCCACCGCTCCAAGGCCAGGAAGAAGCAAAGTACTGGAATTTGGTGAAAATGTCCCTCTTCCTCTCCACTCCAGAATCCTCTTAAGCGAGACGGGCCTGGGCTCAGGTGAGATGTCAGACCCACGCCTTTCGAGGCACAGCGGGGACTGGGAGGACAGTTCTGCACCGACTGAGGGGAAGACAGTTGAGGGAATACTCAGGTAGCTCATTGAGATGACACAGCAGCTCACAGCTGAGCCACCAAGACCTCAGGCACTCTCTTCCTGCTCAGACATTTTCCCCAGCAGCAGGGATTTCTCATCTTGCTCTACTAGCAGAGGGTCTTTGCTTTTTATCTTATTTTATTTTATTTTTCTTTTTTTT
>PVJO010021476.1:0-29954 GCA_004026905.1 Hystrix cristata | reverse complement strand
GGTTGAAGAGGCAGCAGCCCTGGAATGCTCTAAACTTGCTATATGGGAGACTCTGGTCAGAGCGTGGAAAACCAGAGTAAGTGTTGGAAATGCTGCCGGTTAGGTCGAGGCTCGGGAGGCCTCTGTTGAGAAAGACTGTGTTGGCTGCTGGATCCCAGGTAGTGTATGTGTGCTTTGGCAGAGGCTGGTCTGCATTTTGCTTGTGTTTGGAGATATTCCTGGGTGGCAGAAAAATTTCAGTGCAGTCTGATGTTGGGACGGCAGCATAGTTACTGTTGAGGGCTTTTGGCCGGATCTGTGTTGGAAATCGAGAGCAGAGAGCCAGCAGGGCGAGTTGAAGCATTTGGGCAGAGGGGAGCTGTGGACTGCAAGGGTGAAGAGAGGAGAACGTGGTTGTGGAGAAGAAACAGGACAGTGGAAAAATGACTTGAGGCCTTTGAGGGGAAGGGAAGCGTGCTTTGGGGATGCACGAGATTCTTGGGGGTGTTTCTTAGTGTTGCTGTTCTCTGTTGTTAAAGTTAATGGAAACTGAAGGAATTTTAAAACTCAAAGCCGTATTTTTTTAATGTGGATGCACGGTATTGATGTATTGGACTTATAAACAAATTATTGTTGTAGAGCAAGCAAGAGAGACATAATGGAGTTGAATATTTGTATGTATAGTCATAATTTTTGGACACCTGTTTGTAATCAGTGTTGCGAATCCTTTGAATATTTGTTTCTGGTGTGGGAATGAGTGCACTAAGAATTGTATTGTTACTGTAAATCTGAATGGACCAAGATATGTTAACTCCTTACAAACCTGCCACTGGAGGCTATGGTTTAAAGAAACGTATCTGGTCGTCAAGTTGACCAGGTGTGGATTGTGGCGGACTTCTTATTGTGGTCAACTTGGGCAGGAACGCCCAGCTGACCTGAGTTAGCGTGGTTCTGGGAGTAGAAGGTCCACCTGAAGGTTATTGCTGACACAGCATAAAGGAGAACGGGAGCAGGAGATAGGGGCCGGCTGTTTCCCAGGAGAAGCTCTGTTGTGGCTGGTTCTCCCAAAGGGAATTCAGCTGTTCTCATCGCAGAAGGAGCTTGGGGCCTGGCTGTTGTTGGGGATGGCTGCTGTTTGCTTTGGAGGAGCTCTGTTCTTCATCTCTGCCGTGCGCGTCATGGCCTGGCTCTGGTATAGATTTCTTCAGCCTTTTAGTGCAGACACGGGCGTACGTGAGACTTTGCTGTGGGCTCCCAGCCCTTGATTGGACTTTGCAGGTCTCCAGTGCATAGATGCATTCTGCACCCTTCCTGTATTAGGCTTGTGTGTGTGAATGTTATAATTTGTAATTTCCCATATTAAATCTGCTGTCTTGCAAATCATTGTCTCTAGAAAAGTAACTAATATAATATCCCTCATAGATGGAATCTAAAAAACACTGAGCTCATGGAAGTAGGGTATAGTAGTGGCTACCAGAAGCTTGGGTGGGAAAGGGAGAGGAGATCAGGCAGGCAGAAACTGGTTAATAAAGCCAAGCCACAGCCAGATAGAGGAAATAAATTCTACTATTTTACACAGAAGGGTTATATTACACAGAAGAGTAATATTACACAGAAAAGTAATTATAGTTAACAGTATTGTATCTTAGCAATGAAAATCACTAGAAGAGAGAATTTTTTTTTTTTTTTTTTTTTTTTTGGTGCTGGGGATCGAACTCGGGTCCTTGTGCTTGCAAGGCAAGCACTTTAACCACTGAGCTAAATCCCCAGCCTTAGAAGAGAGAATTTTAAATGTTCTCATAACAGAAAATGTGTTTAAGATGATGGATAAGCTAAATATCTTGAGTTGATCATTACAGTGTGCCAATGTGCTAACACATCACACTGTACCCCCACAAAGATGTACAATTATCTGTCAATTAAAAGTATATATATGTGCATTTTAAAAAACCAAATCGCCCAAAGTCTCTGCTCAAAGGTCTCGATCGCACTGCTCCTTGTCACCCTATTTTTAATTGTGTTCAATCGCTTTTATCTCACTCTATCTTTTCAAAAATGACACCCTTTAGCATCTCACATGATGAACTCAATTGCTGTCTCTGTCAGCCCCAGTAGGAGCAGGGTAGCTCTGTGCAGGCGGAGGGTGTGGCCTGATCTGTTTGCTCCCTGTTTCTAAGAGCCTGAGGTGCACCTAGTACACAGAGGATGCCTGCTGAGTATCTGTTGAGTGAATGACGCCTCCAAAGTGAGTCTCGCCCTCCATGTAAAATGGATCATCTCCTTTCCATATTAGCGTTTCCCAGACTTCAGACAGGATGCATCATGTTTCCCCCTCTACAGAGGAAAGCAGCTTTGGATTTGCCATTTGCAATAGCAAGAGCAAGAAGCAAAATAGTATGTAGAACAAGAGAGGATGTAGTCAGGGAGGTGGGGAAACACAAATGAGAACAAAGAGACGGAGGGGAGAAGACCCCAGGAAAAGGCTTGCTGGAGGTGTTCACTCAGCCTGCTGCCCCATACCTGATCTGTGCACCAGTACCACAGAGACGGGATGGACATTCCGAACAGAATCCCCGGCCAGGGCAGGTCAGACGTCACTGGATCTCGGAAGATATGGAAGGCATCTTCTCGGGGCAGCCCACAGCTGCTGTTCACACTCCGGTTGCTGGCCACGGCCAAGAAGTACTTCTCCTTCAGGCCTTCCATCCCCCCAACTGCAGCAAAACCTAGAAGGCACAGAAAGCCCAAGTTTTCCAGGAACTCAGCTGAGTCTGTGGCAAGTGACAAAAGGACAGATGGCTCTTTGAGGGTTGTGACCCCTTTTCTTTTCATGTCTTTGGGCGTTATTGTGGATTTTTGTTTTAGGATAATGTTTCTAAATGCATCACACAAAACACAGAGGATTAGCTGGGCATGATGGGACACCCCTGACATCCCAGCTTTCTGGGAGGCTGAGGCAGGAGGATTGTAGTTTCAAGCCCAAATAGATTGAAGGTAATCACCAAAATATAAAAATGTGAATAATTTATTTGCCTCATTGAATAGTGAGATGTAGCAGTAGGTCTAATAATGATTTAGTTAAGTAGCTTTGCATACAAAAATATTTGAATATATTAGCAACAACTTTAATATAAAAACACTTGGGATAACTTGGTATCAGAGTCACAGGCATTACTCCTGTTGCTGTTGTGTGTGGCCTACATTTATAACTGGAAGATGGTTATGTTTCATTGTAGTTTTATGAAAAGGGAGGTGTATTTTTTTCCTTCCAAATTCACAGGTGCCCTGAATTGGGCGCACAGACCTCGGGTTAAGAAATCTTGCCTTAAGGAAGCATTCTTTTGCCTCTGAACCCCTCACTGGTCTCAGTTCATGGAATCAGAGTGGGCCGAGTGATACGTGGACTTGAGCCAATCACTGCCCCTCTCTGAGTTTCTGTTTCCTGTTCTGTGGGTGGGGAGATCATCACAGCGGCCTCCTAGGCCTGGCGTATGATAAAGCACACAAAATGCCTTACCACAGATTCCGGCACAAAAGGTTGCGATTCTAAAAAATTATTTTTTGGCAGTGGTGGGATTGGAATTATGCTTTTGTCAATAACTGGACACATCCATTAAAAGAAAAGCAAGCCACCTCTTTTAGATAAAAGACATTGGAAATGGTGAAGATTTCAACTGCTAGATTCAGATTCATGTTCTCATCCAGCCTGTGTATAGCACTTAAAAGGTGCCAAAAAATATGGCACCTCGTAAAGGGAGGGAAGCAGGTGAACTTCATCCAGCATATAAATCATAGTAGAATTATCCTATAAAATGTAATATGTGTATGAACCATTTGGGAATTATTAAGTGCAAGCTGGGACACACCAGGTCTGGTGGGAGCTGGGTTTCTGCCTTGCCCATGCCCTCCTAGATCAGTGGGAGGTGAGCTCATCGCACGCGTGCCACAGCGGGCTGTTCTATCATTGAAAGCGTTAAACAGTTCGCCAGCACTGGCCTAGGTGATGCTGGAGATACTGGCCCAAAGGCCACAATCTGAGTAGCACATGTGTAAGAGACCTCCGGGTACCAAAGGGAATGCACCGTCATCTTGGCATAATCGGCCTGAATGGCTTTGAATAAAGTCTTGATTTATTCTACTCCTTTTCTGGGCAGTTCTTCAGTTTCTTGTATTTTTTCTAGGTAGGCAATCATGACACATCTGCAAATAATAATTTTGCCTCTTCCTTTTCGATATTTGTATCTCATAGGTTTTATTTTGTTGCATTAAATAATAGCATTATTTTTGAATTCTATTGGAATGACTTTTAATGTTAAATGTTCTAATTTTTTCTCTAGAAGTTGAACTATTAAGATTTCTTACTTTCATAAAAATTTTTAAAAATTAAGATTTCCTGCTTTCTCTTGAGTGAAATTTAATAATTTGTGCTTTCTAGGACAAGCATGAATTTCATGTGTATTTTCATATTTATTAGCATAAAACTATATGTTCTATAGTCTTAGAATCTTTGCCTTCTGTGTCTTTAGTTCCTTTTCTCATTTCAAATCATACTGCATTGTTTTTCTTCCCTTTCTTTAATCTGATTTGCCAGTATTTTTACTGCTTCCCCCACCAAAGAAACAGATATCAGAGTAACCAATTTTGTACTTTTCCCAATTCTAATTCACTAATTTGGGCTTTCAGATGAATGGATATAAATGTTTTTACATGAGTACAACTTTTGACCTTATTAAGTGTGAAATGTAATGTTCTCGTAATTTTTTTCTGAATAATCCATACTTTGCAGGGTTTTGTTTGTTTGTGTTTGAGACAGTCTGTGTTGCCCAGGCTGGTGTTGAACTTCTGGAGTCGAGCAGTCCTCCTGCCTCAGAGTCTAGATTAGCTGAGAGTTCAGGCACGTGCCACCACATCCAGCTTTGTGTTTTACTTCATCTTTGACTCAAGTACTATTTGGGAGATAACTAAGTTTCTAAGTAACCAGATTAACAACACATTTATACTTTTCCTAATGAATTTGGCATTTTCGTTGTTTTATATGGATGAAGCAATTTGAACAATATGTGCTTGGGTCTTTTTGCAAAATTTTATTTTATTTTATTTCTTTTTTTGGTGCTGGGGATCAAACTCAGGGCCTTGTGCTTGCAAGGCAAGCACTCTAACCACTGAGCTAAATCCCCAGCCCCCAGATTTTATTTTTAAATGATTTTTGTAGATGGTTCTATAGATACTGGGGAAAAGGTACATTCACTATGATTAAAATGCTTATTCATTTATAAAATTTATAACTTCTGAAAGCTTATGTCTTTGTTCTATCATGTGCTTAAAGTATTTTTAGTACTAGTAGGTTTCTGTCAACTATTTCTAACTTTTGCTTTTGTATACCTTGTTACAAGTTATTTAATACATAAATGTTATATCTTTATCATCAATTTTCTGTTTTTTAATATAAAATGAATTTTCCCTCTGATGAATGCATTTGACCTTATGTTATGTTATATTTACCTGTGCCATTTGCAAATAAAATCAAGTGAAATTTTCTTTTCCAAGCCAGGAATCACAGGGTTTCTTGAGAAAATAGAAGAATAATAGAAAAATAGCCATATTCCCACCTCACAGACTGGTAGTGACACAGAAGCCTTGCACTGAATGGGAATTTTAATTCACTTTCTTTTATTTTCATAACTAATGCTTTGCATTCTATTTTATTCTCCTCCTTTGGTTGTGATTCTTTATATTCCTCTTTAAGAAACTTACATACATTCCATATCTGAAGGATAAGATTTATAAGAATGTCTATTGGACTTTTATATTTCTTCTTCACAGTGTTTCAGTTTTTCCTATTTGATGAGAAATTTAGCACACTGACTGAGGCATGAGATTGGAGCATAGACAGCTGACTGGGAAAATGGGTGTGACCTGTCAATCATGGAGACATAGGAGATATGCACCTAACCCCTGCACCTGCAGCCAATCAGAAAGAGCTAGAACTTGAGCAGGTTTTTGATAGGATGGTGGAGACACGATGTCAGCCTGAGAAGTGGGAGATACAAAAGATGGCTGCCACTGAGCCCTTGTCCACTGTGCTCTCTGTTTCACAGTGGTCCGCTCTCGCCCTGAAGAGTGTAATTCTTTTCTTACCTTTAATAGGTCCACACTTGCTTCTTTTCTTTTCCTACCTTCAATAAATGTAAAAGCTCACTAACTTTTGTGCTTATTTTGTATAGTTCTTTGTTCGGGACAAGAAGAACCTAGAAAGAATCTCTAGAAGGATTCCCCTGAACCCCTGAACCCCAGAACCCAGTAATACTACCTTGCTCACATTTAGTTTCTGTAATAAAACATGGGACTTTAGATCCAGTCAACTTTTATTAATTTGTTGTACTTTTTATGTAACATTTGCCTTAACCAGACTGACAACAATTTTTCAGATCCAATAACTATTTTAACTGGATCTTTGTTTACTATCATTTTTTTTTAAATCATAGTAGCAGCTCTGAATTTAATTTTGCTTCTATCTTGTGTCTTTCTTAGTCCTTGTATAGTTCAGAATGCTTCTGCAGTCCTACCTCAGAAATAACTGGCTAGATGTCTCCTTTTGGTCTACAGTTTTCTCTATAAAACTCTGTAGCTCTTGCTCCATTATCTTTGGTATTTTATTTACAGATGAAATGTATAATGAGTCAGTTTATTTTCTGATCCTTTTTAGTTCACCACTTTTTTTTCTTTCTGGATTCTTCAGCAGCTTTTATTATTCCTATAATCCAGTTTTTTCCATAATGCTTCTTCCTGTGATTTTTTGAAACAAACTGCTAATGTCTGAGTGTTGGCTGTCGCTGAGGTAGGATAGAAAAAATTAAGATAGGTAGATAGGAAACTAGTTCTAAGGCATGATTGAAGTTACCCATGGTTATCTGTAACTATGTATGGTACTCAGTATCTTTACACCCTAGGCTTGTTTATTTTCTTCCAGGCTTATCACACCCAAAAGTCTTTAAAAATACTATAAATTCATAAATTAACCTGCTGATAAAGTAAAGGGCAGAAACCTGACCTTAAAATGAAATAACAAATGCAAGAGGTTTAAAGGTTTTTAGGCAAAACCGGTTATTTTTTCCCCTCCAGTACTGGGGTTTGAACCCAAGGCCTTCACACTGACTGAGCTACATCCTCAGCCCTTTTTGAAATTTTTATTTTGAGGCAGGGTCTTGCTAAGTAACTACATTGCCCAGACTGGGCTTGAATTTGCAGTCCTCCTGCCTCAGCCTCCCAGACTGCTGGGATTCTAGGTGTGCGCCACCATGCCCAATGAGCTCGTCTATCTTAAAGGATACCTCCAAGACCACAGTGCCCAACCCCAGACCACAGTGCCCTCTGTAGTGTCCAGACTGTTTTTCCTTTGTACTCGAACTCTGCCTAAGAAATCCACTTAATGTCTCTTGCTGGCACTTCCTGAGGTGCTTTTCTGTGACAAGAGTCCAGAAACCTACTCTGTGAGGTGGGAGCGACATGAGGTCCCATCTCCTCTGTGGGGAATGTTCTCAGACCCCAACTGGTGACAGCATTAGGGTCTAAGAGCCCTGGCAGGGATCAACACAAGAGGAGTTCACACTCCTATGCCGGCTCTTCTTGGAGCTCCACTGGGTTTTGTGAGAAAGACTGGGGGCGAATGGGAGCAGGCAGCTGCCACGTGGGGGGATGCAAAGCACCAGTCAGATCTTCTGCCCTAAGGAGCAAAAGACTTCAGATCTTAGGGGAAGGTAGCAAACTCTGCTGCCCCAAGGAACAGATCAAGCCCCACTAGGGCCGCAGACCCACTGTGGCTCACAATACCCGCGAGTCCTTGTTACGTGAGTCTTTGAGGGACAGCTTCCTACCACCTCCACTACAAGGGGATGACCACAGTCAGAAATTGTTAAAATGAAGGTTGATAGATATTTAAATGTTTTCTTCTTCACGAGAGTCAAAATTTTTCTTGCAGAAATTAACAATAAGCAACTTTTGTTGCTGTTCTTACTGTGAAATGAATATATTAGCCAATGATTGTTTCTCTGAGTTTTCTTTTGAAAGATAAATGTAGCATGTACAAAATTCGAATTGTATAAAAAGGTACAATATTAGAGTAAAAATTTTGCCTGTGTGCTTCAACTCTTGCTTCTGGACTCTTCTCAGAAAGGTTATTGGATTACTTCCTAGTAATTTTTTTGGTGGACGGGGAGTCAGGATCTTGCTATGTTGCCCAGGGTGGTCTCCAACTCCCAGGCTTGGGTGATCCTTCTGCCTCAGCTTCCCAAGAAGCTCACTGTCTTGAGCACTAGGCATTGGATTTTACCTGCAACAATTAGTATTCTGTTGTTCAAATGGTGATTCTCTATTTCCCTCACCCCATCTGTATTGATTAATTGGAATTCTTCTGTAAGAGTTGTCCCTTCATACTCCCTTGTATTTATTTATTAAATCATTTATCACGTCAGTACTAGAAGAGAGATTTTTACCTAGAAAACAGTAAATTTCCATGAAAACACCATTCTCTTCTAGCTAAAGCAACCATGGGTCAAGCAAAGCACCTGCGACAGAAATACCCCAAGTAGTATGCTTTTCGACTTTCGAGTTTGCTTATCACAGTGATGGATGCAATGTCCCTGCTTAAGAGAGGTGTTGTCATCCACCAGCCCTGGGACCTCACTTACTGTAGCCCATCAAGGTGAACGCGCCTACGAGCATAATCCCAGTCTGCAGAGCATCAGTGTAGATCACAGCAGCCAGGCCACCTGTGGGGAGGAGCACTGAGGTGAGGATAGGAACAGTTGTTATGGGGCACACAGAGAGGCAGGAAGGCCCAGACCCGACGTCTTTCTTACGGTTGATTGGTTACAAAGATGACCACAGTAAGTTCCCCTGCATGCATGGACCTCTGCCATACAACCTCGCCGCTCCTCTGATGTTGAGATAAAGCTGATTTCTGTACCTCTTAAATACGGGCTTGACTCTGTGACTTGCTTTGATTGATAGAATAGGGAGAAAATGGGAAAGTACAGCTCCCTGGGGCTTTGGCTCTGGCTTTCATGTCGCCCCGAGAACTTCTTGCTGTGGGAAGCCCAGCCTAACCTAATGGAGGATGTGGCCCCTGTGGAGAGGAAGCCTAGCCCACGGCCAAGGCAGCCTCCAGCCATGTGAGTAATGTCACCTTGTTCCAGCTGCCGTTCCAGATGCCATCCAGCCACCGTTCGGTAAAGCTGAGCAGGACCAGTAACCAGCTGCCCAGGAAACCGTGTAAGCGAGGTGGAAAATAAGCCATTGTTGCTTAAATCCCAAACGTGTGGGTGGCTTGTTACACAGCAATTTCTCATGGAAACAGGAAGTGATGTTTGGGTCACAGTCCTCGAGCTCTGAACACTGTTATCTTTTAACATTGCTGAAAGGCTGTGAGCACTATGCTTTTGAAAACCCCTGGACTCCTTTAACAGGGTCATGGTGGTCTGCCTAAGAGGTTTCTTATGGGTTGCCACTTAGAAAAACCTTTGTAATGACAATAGTGGTAGCAAACCCATCAGCATCTGGACAGAGCAATCTTTGCTCTCTCTTCTCTGTACCTCCCACTTCCCTCCTTCCGCAAGGGGAAGGGACACTCATCTTACATGGACATGTTCACTACAGGGCAGGTCACTGTGCAATTAAAAAAAAACCAACCATATGAACAAGTGTGGTGTCCTTGATCTGTCCTCCCTCATCTCAGGAAGAGAGCCTCTCACACGATGCAGAAAGATCTGGCTTAGATCCTGGCCTCAATCCTCCGCTTCCTCTCACAAGTTAGCCTGAAGGTGCTGACATCCTCACACGGGCTTCTCACCCTCATTTCTCCACTACTGTTTGTTGAGCATTTATCTTTTGCCATACATTGTGGTGGGCATTTGATTCAACCAGTCACCAAATATCTAGTGAGTGTCCAATGGATGCCACATGAGAGGGACACAGAGACCATTGTGGAGCCGACAGTCTAGTGGAGGAGACAGGCCCTCAAACAAGGGATTCAGAGATAAACTGGCTGTTGCAATAGCCCTCTCTGTCCCCATGCTTGTCTTCTGTTAGTTCCAAGAACTCAGCCCAGGTCTTCCATATTAAGGGCTTTGCATGTGTGAGATTTTGCTGCTTTTCTGTTTAGTGCATCTAGTAGTGTTCTGTGGGAACAAACTCCAGGCTTGTTTTATTCCCTCTAAGCTTAGGTCTCCCTCCTTTTATCCAAGTCTTCTCTTACCATCAGAGCAGCCGCGTGGCACACTGACAGGGCATGCTGTTGCCACTCTGGTTTATGTGAATGGCGCCCCAGGAGGTGGATAGAACCTGTGTGCAGCCATGTGCTCACTTGGCTTTGGCCACAATCACCCCTTGCTGCTCCTCAGCCCAGCAAAATGCGCTTTCATCCCACTTTCCTATCGCCTCTCCCTCCGCCTGGCGTTCTCTGCCCCTGCACTTCTCATAGTACCGCTGAATTAAAGTGTCACTGTGAGAGGCCTTAAATGACCATTTCTCCATTACCCACCGTGTCCTCACCCTGCTAGGGTCTCATCCAGGGCGCTTACCACGTTAGAGTAATACACCCTGATGAACTGATTGATTTCCTCCTTCAGTGACCGACCCTTTTACCCACTGGAATGTAGATTCCTCCGAGCGGAGACTTTTGGTCTGCCTCGTTTACTCCTAAGCCCCATTTCGTAACATGATGCCTGGCACATAGTAGGTGACAGACACATTCACATACAAGTATGTGCATGTGTGTGCGTGGACATTTGTGGAGTGAATTATGCTGTACCAAGAAAAGGCAGAGAAGGGGGAAGCTGGAGCAGATGAGAAAGTAAACATTAAAAACATGGTTACTTGGCAAGGTCCTACTATGTGCTGGGTACTTTTCTAGGATACAAGTCTGAGGGAGAAAGATAAAGTTGCCCAACCTTAGGTTCCAAAATGGCAATAGCTTACTATCTAGCCCCATAGCATGTAGGTGAATATACATGCATAGCACTTAGTAGGTTCTCAATAAATAGTTCTGGGGCACAAGAGTAGGAAAAATCTTTATGCGGGTGTGATGTAGTTCAACAATTCTTTCTCTTTTCCTTTGGGTAATGGCCAAGAGAAGTCTTATCTGTGGTAAGGGAATGAGGTCTAAGGGATAAATGTCTTAACGTACTCAAACACTGACGATGAGCCAGGAGAACATGGGGTTGGCCCCAGCCCTCACCCACCATCTCTCCCAGTGTTGCTCCTTAGTTGGTCGTACCTGCAACAGTGTAGAGAGCTGTGACGGCCAGCAGCCCGACTATGGCCAGGTACAGATCCAGGTGCAGAGACTGCTGAATAAACATGGCGCCTGCATACATGTCCACCTGTGGGGATGTGAAATTGACAGATGGGTGAATGAGTGCATGAACATTTGCAGAAGTTTTCACTGGGATCAGGCTCCAGCACAGATTCTGACAAATACAGATGAGTCATACATTAGCCTTCTTTTGTGTGTTGGGGGGATCATCTTCCAGGTCAGGGGTCTCAAATGGGAGCCCTGGAGCAGTTAAGTTTGAGAGCCCTGCCCCGGGCAAATGCACCGACCTCCCCGGGGGTCTTCCAGCTTTGACTCTTGGCCTTATTGCACACCATTCTCCAGGCTGCAACCTTCATGATCCCATCACCATCGCACCATCCTTCTCCTCCCCATGAAAAGTCTTGGGTGCTCCTCATTGTCCCCAAGATAATGGTTAAATACATAAGTTAGAGTTGCATGCCAGCTGTGCCCTTTATGATTTGCCTGTGTCTCGGCCTCATTGCCTTTACTCACTTGGAATCCCCAGTCCTCCACACTCTCTCAGAAAGGCTCCCCATTTCCCCAAAATGTCACGTTCATCCAAGCATCCCAGCTCTGGCTTGTGCTGGTCCATCTGTCTGGAAAGCCAATGCCCCCTTCTCTAACTGGGAAAGCCTCCAAAGATGGACCTTGCCCCATAAGGCTTTCCTTGCACCTGTAGCTTCCCACCAGACTGCAAGTGAATGTTCGAGACATGTTGGTAGTCTGAGGCTGGAATAGAGTCCCTTATTGTTGCTTGGACTGAATGGAATTCCTTCTGTCCTCGATTACCCTCCTCCCATAGGACAAACTCCTGCCAATCCAGGCTGCAGCCCGAGCCAAATCTTCCCGGCCAAAGGTCAGGGTGACGCAAACCCCGTTGGTCATCAGTACATCTACCTAAGAGCTGAGCACGGTCCCACCCAAGGTCACAGTCCCACCAGCGGGCTGCTGGAGTCCCATTCAGTAAGCCCCACCATGCTGAGCTGTTGGCAGAGATGGGTGGGCAGGGGTGGAGGGGGGAGCCTTTGCCTCTGCCTGCCCTTCTTCCTCTGCCCCTGCTCACCCTCTGACCAATCCCCTCCATGTTCCTCTAGCCCCCCTGAACAGGCCCAAGAGGAGGGGGAGGCAGATGGGCCACCGCCACGATCAGCTGCGATGTAGCTTCTCGCCAGCTGCAGCATGCGGCCAGGCCGTGTCCCCGCCTACCGAGATCTTGGTGAAGATGTAGATGAACAGGTAGAGCACAGCCAGGGTGATGGAGATCCTGTTGCCACCAAAGCGCTTCCTTAGGTATTCAGGCATTGTGGTGACCTGGAGGGCAGAGCCAGCTGATTTTGGCCAGGAGGGCCCTGACCGCCACCCTTCCCACTCCCTTGTTTCTTCCCACACCCAGAAGTACAGCAGGTCGTCCAGGGATTCTCAATGGGAGATTTGAGAAAAGGAAAAAAACGGGGGCCAGGAAGTGGGGTGTGGAGGAACTGGGGTTCTCTGCATCTCACAGATATACAAGTGTGTATATCCTTGTACCCCATCCCAGTTTTGCTGTAGCCTGTATGATTTTTCACTTAATGTCTTTTTAAAGCCAACTTATGTTTTTATTTAAATTTACCTAAAAGGAAACTTTAAACCGCCACTATCAACAGAAAACCAATCCTCAGTTGAAGGGAACCCTCAAAAATAAATATAGGAATGTACATATTTGCTGGGATGATTTTAAGACACACGTAAGCCCACATCAAGTCTCTAGAACATCATAGATATTTGTCCTATACTCTAACACTCTTGGTATATTATGCAATTTAAAATTCTCTATTTCAAATATATCTAAAAACAAATATGCTTTCTTGTTAACATACCATGTGAAACAGTATCCCATAAACTAAACTAACATACCTATTCCTTTATTTATTATACACTTAACACATTTCACTTGGCATTTGGCAAAATGGAAAATTAAAACACCTATAAGGCTGTAACACTGAAACAAAATAAAAATGCAGGAATGATGGAATAATTCATTCATTTTCTCTTCTTTTCTGGTAACTTACTGTTGCCCATCAAAACTCTGGGCCCAGAACCAAATGATTCTTCCTTTAAAAAGAGAAGAAGAAAAGAGAGGAGAGGAGAGGAGATGGGGCGGGGAGGGGTGAGAGAGAAGTGGAGGGAGAGAGATGTTCTAGTGTTATTAAGGGCAATACTAGCTCCAACGTGAGACTTTACTCTTTAGTCCTCCTGATAAAACCAGTATACACTGTAACTCACTCTGTCCCCCATAAACACAGACAATTATTATGTGGCAATTAAACATAAAATGAAGCGTATTTTTAAAAAGTTTTTAAAAGGCAATGGAAAAGAGCATAACTTTCCCACGGGATCCAGTGTAGTTAGCCCCATAACCAACACCATAACTAACATCATCTCAGGAGTTTCTATTTGTCCATATTCCAAACTTTGGGGAAACTGTCCCCACTGTGTGCCTGTAGACTGCTCCCCAGGGGAAGCAAGGAATTCTAGGAACAGAATGTGCGGAGACACAGACTTCCATCAGGGAGACCTGAATTCTGGCAACTTCCTGTACTGTAGGTGAGATTCTGAGGGTAGAAGGTGCCGTTACCATTTCAGACACCCAGGGCTGGTCCATGCTGCTGAGAATCCGTATTTGGGTTGCATTTTCCCTACCCTTTGGAATGTCCTTTCTCACTCTCTTTGGCCCACTGCACCCCCAGAGTGGGGGTTGACTCTGGGATTTCAAACCAGCAAGTGATCTCCAAGGGGTCCCAGATCTTGGACAGGGAAGCACGGAGTAGTGGTGATATTTGTAGAATACAAATTTCTATATTTGTGGACATGTCACAGCACCCAGGCTGTTACTAACCCAGGAAGGAGACTAATGGGTGCCCAACTTTGAGCCAAAGAATGGCAAACCATCTATTTGTTTCAAGGTTGGATGGTGAGGCAGAAGTGGCCAGGGGCGACAGGAAGAGGCCTGACAACCAGACTTGCTTCAAGAATTATAAATTGTTGATAGTGGAATCTGTGTTTTCAAAAATATAGGGCTATTCAGTGTAAAATTAAGCTTTGATGTATTTGAAAATATTTACAATAATACTGGGCAAAAAATGAACTCCAAAAATAAGTGGACATTATTTTAAATAGGAAAAAAAGTTTCTTTCTCCATCCCCTCTTCTCAAAAGGACAGTCTGGGATTTTGACCCTCATGGACGTCCTGCCTTGACCTTTCTGGTTTGCTGCAAGGCCAGCAGAACAGGGAATTTCCAGAAGTACGCTGTACTAAGCTCTGACACTCTGTTGGGGATAACCCACGGTGAGACTCAGTCATACCCCGGAGAGAGACAGGTAGGCTTGCTAATGGTAGGGGAAATAATTAGCCGGTTGAGAGCTCCAGTCCATTCAGATAAATGTACCAAGATAAATACTCCCTGACCCCAGATTCCCCAGGTAATCCGTGAGCGGCTCCTGCCAGCCGGCCTGTGTTGGAGAGTTAGATCCTCCTGTTGGCCGACAGCCTGCGTTATCGTTTGACCCTGACCTTAGTTCTATCTAGTGAGAGTGGCTGAGCCCTCACCTGCAGGAAGTTTCTCTGGGGAGACTGTCAAGCTAGCTGGCAGACAAGGCTGTTTGTTGTAAAGTCACTGAAAAAGCAATTTCCTAAACTAGGTGTGGTGGTGCAGGCCTGTAACCCCAGCACTCTGGTAGGCTGAGGTAGGAGGAACACAAGTTCAAGCCCAGGTTGGGCAATTTAGCAACTTAGGAAGACCTTGTCTCAAAACATTAAAAAAGGGGGTTGAGAATGTAGGTTAGTGCGTCGGCCCTGAGTTCAAGCCCCAGTATGGAGGTGGGTTTGCCAACAAGCAAGGCTGACAGAGAGGTGGGGGAGACAAAGGGAGGGAGACTACACAAAAAACCTTCATGTCTTGAATGTCTCTGACTCTCAGGTAGAGGCCGTTTAGGAAATAGCCAGTGGTTCAGAGAATCTGCACTGTAATAGTCCCTGGGCTACGCTCCCCAAAACATGCCTGGTGTCAGCAACCCCTCCTTGGTGAGGAAGGGCTGCCTGCTAACACAGGACACCCTCCAGCTGGGGCTGGTGAGAATACATACATGCAGCAAGCGACAGCCACCTTTGGAGGCTACCGCTGCAGCCTTGGTGGCTCCTTGCTCCTTCATGCTCTCTTTATTGTGTGGTCGAGGCCGTGGGAAGCCTTCAGCAGGCATCCTCTCTTTGAATCACATCAAGACGCCACCCATCGTGCTCTTGTCTAAGTGCTGCCCTGCCCTGAAGTTCAGCCATCTGGCCGCAGTGACTTCTGCGCCACCTGGTCCTTCTCCGTGTTGAGCGAGGAATCCCACTCCTCCACACTCTTCCCATCTTTGTAGACTTTCCTCCTAATCTGGAAGCAGCTCCAACAGCAATGTGGAGAGCCCCACCGAGACACCACACCAGTATCTCACTTCACTCAGCCTGACAATAGTTTGGCTTCTCTACTCCAGCAGCCAGGCATGACTCTAGACAGCACGAGGAAACAGAGGCATTCCCTGCCCTCCTGGGAGGGACACCAGCCTCCTGCGATGGTTGTCAACTGGGGATGACTTTTCAACTCCTGACGGAGCACTTGGCAATGTCCGGAGATACTCTGGGTGTCACCGTTTGGGGGCTGCTGCTGTAACCGTTTGGCAGTTAATTGTAGAGGCCAAGGATGCTGCTAAACATTCTGCACTGCACAGGACCCCCCGCCACCTGCCACACACACCCTAAAGAATTATGTGCACTAAATGTCACTAGTTCTGAGGTTGAGACCCCCTGATCTAGTGGGACAAATCTGCAGTGTAACCTAAGAGACACATTAATGCAAAAACCATGCAAACAAAAGCAGAATGGCAACGGTGGTGAATACAACTGAGGAGATTTACCCTCATCGGGAAGTCAGAGAGGACTTCCCAGAGGTGCAGTTGTTTGACCTAAAATCTGAAGGATGAGCGATTCTTAACCAAATCAAGAAGGGAAGTGGGGAACTTCCCAGGAGAGGAAGCGGGGCCCAGTGGGCATGAGGAATTGCTTGGTAGAACAGTGCCTGGAGTATACCTGGCATACAGCTCAACACACGCTTCCTCACTGAACAAGTGTATGAAATGATGGAAGAACACGGTGGACAGAGGGTTGCGTGGGTCCCAGAGATGTAGAGTTCATTTTCCATGTTCTTAATTGAAATGGTCTCCAATTATCTCAGTGGGTAGTATTTGCACAGTACTATCCTCTAAATATGGTGGGCAAAAATAAATTCTAGGTGGATAAATAGATAAATAGAGGAGAACCACTTACCTTATGGCCAGGAAGCAAAAGGAGGAATAGACAGGGTTCCCACAACCCCCTGCAAGGGCAGGGTGGCGGTGACCTCAGCCCTCCCACCAGGCCCCACTGCTTTAAGTTTCCACCACCTCCCACTGGTGCCAAGTCTTTTCTCACTTGGATCTCTGGGGCCACTCCAGATCCACACCAACAATGAGTTATTTCCCCAAAGAAGGAATTCAAATGGACAGAAAGAGTATTAACAAAACCATCAAATCAAAGCACAGTAAGCTGCTACTATGCTCACTAGATTAGCAAGAATTTTAAAGTCAGAGAGTCCCAAGTGGCAGCAAGGATGCGGAATGCAGAAGCAGAGGGAATTTTCAGATTGCAAGTGGGAGTAAATATGGAGAGAAGTGTCCTGGGATAAAGCCCGGTGATGTCTTACAAAGCCCAGGATGACTGTGTTCAGTGACCTGCCAACTCCCTCCATCAACACACGTCCACTTGCTTCCAGACACACATACAAAAGCGTGGCCCTGAGAACAGCCTGAGTGCTCGGTAACAGTACAGTGGTTAAATGCATCAGGGTATAGTCATTCTACTAAGCGCTACGCAACAGCCACCAGAAAAATATGTTACCTTGGGTTCTATTAGTATACAACCTTTTAACAAGTAAAATTAAATTTTATTGTCCAAGTATGCATGATAAAAACTTTGAAGAAAAACACAAAAGTGATTACTTACTACAAAAGGAGAAAGATAAGCATTGTGATCTCCTGAAGTCTCCAAGAGGAAATTACATTTTATGTCTTGTTGTAGGTGTGCACTTTACAATAGTTTGCTAAGCTACACATTTGTGTTTTATTGCTTTTCTCTGTGTTTATTTTATTTCCCAACAAAAGTAAATTGGGTAGCTTTTTAATCTTTTCTCAACACTCTGGTGTGTATTATCTAGTATGGGCTTAATTTCTTCTTTGAATACTTGGAAGGTGTTGCCCAAAAGATGTCTAGGTCTAGAGAATTTTATTTCATTTTATTTATTCATTTATTTTTGTAGTACTGGGGATTGAACCCAGGGCCTCGCATGTGCTAGACAAACAGTCCACCAACTGAGCTATGCATCCGATCCCCAATCTTATTTTTTAATGTCATAACACAAGTTGGCAACCAGCACACTCCATTGGAGTCATCTTTTTCTGTGACACAGCATCCCACTGCATGTGGCCCCATTCCTTACTGATAGACATCGTGATTGTTCCCATGTTCCTCCATTTTGATCACAGGAGCCATTTCAGCTCTCTGTGGCTCCTCTCACCCTTCACCCTCACTCTCAGCAGATGACATTGTCTTTTGTGTTTGCCAGACGCCATGGAAACCTTGAGCCAAGAGCTCCTGGTAGTCCCGACCTGCAAACCAACCCACATCTCCGCACCCTTCCTCCTTCCCTTAATGGATGATCAGTAACATCTCCTGATGCTTTGGCGCAGACATCTTAACCCCAGGACTGCGTCTCCCAGACACCTTGTCTGCGGAGGGGCTTGTCACAGCCGGCAGGAGTAGACCCAGGCCCCTCCTCCCCATATCCCCTCTTTTATCCCCAGGACAGTCTGTTTGTCCCACATCATCGTTCTTTACCATAGACTGTACTTTTTCAGGTACAGAATGATGTCGAACATGATTCTTGATCCTTTAACTATTTCTATTTCGTATATTTTTCTGAATTTCCATAATAAAAAGTTAAGCTGAGTGTGGTGGTGCATGCCTGTAATCCCAGCACTCTTGGAGGCTGAGGCAGGAAGATCACAAGTTTGAGCCCAGCCTGGGCAACTTAACAACTTAATGAGACCCTGTCTCAAAATAAAAAAATAAAAAGGGATATAGCTTGATGTGAAGGCCCTGAGTTCAAAGCCCAGGAATGCTAAAAAATTTGAAAAGTTAAAATCGGTTATTGCTTTGTAAGTGACACTGATATTATGTAATCTTGCCATGTGTGGTAGAGCACCTATACAAATGAAATGTAGATAGTATAAGTGACGCCAATGAGATCATGAATGATTTTTAAAGCTGCATTTCAGAAAGTCTGGGCGGGTGGTATAGCTCAGGGGTAGAATGTATGCTTGGCACGCACAGGACTCCGGCTTCCATCCCCAGCACTGAAAAAAGTCTAAAGCAGCGTGAGTTTGCAATACCTAGAAGAGGTAGCTTTACATATGTGTTACGGACTTTTAAAAAAGTTTGTGCCCACATCTTTCCCAGCCCCCGAATGCACGCGCCTACCTTGGTGACTTCACCTCAGCACCCCTCCCCAATGTGGGGCCGCTTCTGCTTCCTGGGGAAGGTCCACAGTGAGGGGGTGGGATATCTCAAGCCCGGCCTTCCCAAGGGGCGTCCCCATGCCACAGCACCCTGACCCTTCTGCTCACCTGACCGGCGATGTAGATGGGAAGGAAGATCCAGGACAACATCAGCACAGAAAATAAGCCCTGCCCAAGAAAGCACAGTCAGAATTTGGCTTTCAGCTCACATGAAGGTGTTAATTTAGACTTCTCCTCTGCACCCCGAGGGGACCTGGCTTGAACTTCACCTCTGATTTAGTCCCTTACTTGCTGAGCAGTTCACCTTCTCTGGCCTTCATATTTGCATTTTTTAAATGGGGTAAAGAGAGCCAGGTGTGGTGGATCATGACTGTGGCCCCAGCCTCTTGGGCAGCTGAGGCAGGAGAATCTCTTGACCTAGGAGTTTGATGCCACTGGGCAACATAGCAAGATCCTGTTGCAAGAAAATAAAAGCCAGACAAGCAAAGAAAAAACCGAAAAACAATGAGGAGGAGAGGGTTAAGTAGGAAAGAAAAGACTGGCAATAGAAGACTTTCGGGTCGCCTTTTAATTCTGTCTCCCAAACGGTCATGCCACCCCCCCCTTCACTCAGCTGTACTTTCTCCTCTCCTCAGCAGTGGTGAAAACAAAGCTATGGGAGGCTGAGGCAGGAGAATGGAAAGTTCAAGCCCAGCCTAGGCAACTTAGCGACTTAGTGAGACCCTGTCTCATAATAAAAAATAATAAAGGGCTGGAAATGTAGCTCACTGTAAAGACCCTGGGTTCAGTCCCCAGTACTTCAAAAACAAAAAGCAAAACAAAACAAACAAAATCCCAGGGCCATGAGACCTGGGGTCAAAGGCCAGACACATCAGTGAGGAGCTGTGGCAAAGTTAACACAAGGCTCAGACTCACTTTTTACCTGTGCAGTGGTGTAACAGTGCTCCACTAGTTCTCTGCGAGGAAACCAGCAGGAGGGCATTTACTGCGCACTCACTCTGTGCCAGGCACCCTCTGCAAGCCCGGATTCATCCCTGTTCCCACCATATTTTGTGTAGGAGAGTGAGGCAGCCTGAGTAACTCATCCGAGCTCACGCCACGTCCACGTGTTGAGCCAGGATGTGCACGCAGGCAGTTTGGGTCTTGTCTGTAACTGACTTCCAGAGTGTGTGATAGTGCATGTAACATACTTAATCGGTGCATGGTGTAGGCTGAACGCTTTTAAAATGGCGGTCACTGGGAAGGTGAAAGTCATCAATAATAAGTGCAAAGCCCCTGCCCAGGAAAAGCCATCGGTGAGAATCCTGCCGTGTAGAAAGAAGCCTGTGTACTTTCCCTCAGGTATCTCTAAAGGAGCAAAAGGTCAAATACCACTGTGTGGTATAATTTTTTTACAGTACCTAGGGACTGAACCCAGGGCCTTCACATTGAGCTACATCCCCAGCTTTTTATTTTTTATTCTGATACAGCATCTCACTAAGTCACTAAGTTGTCAGGCTGGGCTTGAATTTGAGATCCTCTTGCCTCAGCCTTATAGGTGTGCGCTACATGCCCAGCTCTGAACAGTATAATTTTCATGATGGCCAACTAATGTCTGAAATACACAGAAATACCCTCTGGTTCCATACGGTTTCCTTTTTCTCTGTGCATAAGTTGGGGTTGTGGCCTTAGAGGCCCTACCCAGCAAAGAGGGAGACCTGAGAGTTATAGAACCAACTGAATTTAGTGGACCAAGGGTACCCTTGAAGTCTCCTCTTTGTTTTTCCAAAAAGTGCTGTTCTAGCTGGGTGTGGTGGCACAGGCCGGTGATGCTAGCTACACCAGAGGCTGATGCAGGAGAATTGCAAGCTTGAGTCCAACGTGGACAACTTAGTGATTTAGTGAGAGCCTGTCTCAAAATAAGAAATGTCAAAAGACCTGGGATGTAGCTCAGTGGAAGAGCGCTTACCTACCACGGGCAAGGCCTTGGGTTCAGTCCCAGTACCAACCCCCCCATAAAAGGTGTCATTCAATTTTTGAAGTGCATGGCATTCACACTTATCCCCAAGATTCACCTGCCAGGTGGAGGTGAGATGTCTGTGTCCTGGATCAAATACTTACGTTAAACTCATAAGCAGTCACAGAGATGCCCACAGATGCTCCTGACCCTGCCAAGCCGATGAAATGTCCACTTCCGATGTTGCTGGCAAACAAGGATGCCCCCACCTGTCGGGAGAGGATGGGTTAAAGGATGAGACTGAGGCAGAAAGAGAAGTGGAGAGGGCAGGGCCATCCCTAAACTATCTGGAATCCTTGTTCAAATCACAAAAAGACTCTCCCTATACTCTCTCACTTCTACCAATCAGAAACTGTTACAAAAATATGCATATATACAAGGCCTAAAATATGAATTGCAAATTTTAGGGGCATTCAGTGCATGGTGTGAGCAACTGTCTGCAGCATCCCTGGGTGGAAGAACAACAGGTACTGTAGAAGATGCTCCAGTGAGGAGAACTGGGAAGCCTGTGCTACTCCCCAGGCCTGCTTCCAACTTAGCAAAACAGACAGCCCTCTTGGGAGAATGCTCTGTGCCGAGCTGTACTCAGTCACTCCAGTCCCTGGTCTCGGCTGACTGACTGGACAAGCCCGGTGCCTGCTCAGGATGGGCCAATTATATTGCCTCTCCGGGAATGTGGAATGGGGAGATCTGTGCTGGTGTGTTGGACTGGGGACAGGGAAGTCCTGGAGGTGTGTGTGGTAGGAGAGCAGAGGTGTGTTAGCCACATGCTCTCATCACTGCCGTCTGCCGAGAGAGGAGGGAGAAATGCAGATCGCATGAAGTGGGAGGGAGCGATGGAGGAGGAAGAGAGAGAAAGAGAACTGAGAGGCTGTGTGCCTCCTACGGAACTTCCAGTCTTTGGTCCTTATCACAATCTAGTCCATTGACCTGCATGTCTACCCTCCACACTCTCTCTTGATTACTGTAGGTTTGTAGTAACTTTTGAAGTCCAGAAGTATGAATCTTCCAAGTTTGTTCTTTTTCAAGATTGTTTTAGCTATTCTGGGTAGCACAGATTTCTATATGAATTTTAGGATCAGCTTATCAGTTTTTGCAAGAGAAAAAAGCTGAGATTTTGATGGGGATGTCACAGAATCTGTAAATCAGCGTGTGGAGTATTGCCATCTTAGCAGTATTAAGTCTTCAAATCCAAGAACACAGGATGTTTTTCCAATTAGTTCTTTTTTCTATGATGTTTTTAGCATATGGTACATTTTTTTCAAATGCATTCCTAGATACCTTGTTCTTTTGAAGCTATTGTAAGTGGAGTCGTTCTTTCTTTCTGGTTTTTTTTTTTTTTTAGTACATGTTTGCAGTACACAATGATTAAATTCCTCCTAGAGATTTAGTACATGTCCCTAACACATCTTAGTTTATTTATTTTCTTTTCCTTCCCTTCCCTCCCTTCCTCCTTCCTACAACTCTTGGTCTCCTTCCTGTTTGCAAAAAGATCTATCTCATATTTTCCTATTTCCATCTTTTATTTTGATCTTTATTTATGTTTTGGGGTTTTAGTATAAGAGAAACCATGTGATATTTAAGCTTGTGTGTCTGTATTATTTTACTTAATATTATAGTCTTAAGGTGCATCCATTTTCCTACAAATGACTCAAGTTTATTCTTCTTTATGGCCAAGTGGTACTTTATTGTGTATAAATACCACATTTTTTTTATCCATTCATCTGTTGATGGACATATAGGGCATTTCTAGGATTTAGCTATTATGAATTATGCTGCTATAAACATAGGTATATGGAATTATTCTGTTTTCAGATTTTTCAGTGCTAGTATATAAAAATACAGTTGATTTTTAAACATTTATCTTACATTCTGAAATTTTACTGGATTCATTCATAACCTGCAGTAGTACAGTATTTTGTGGGTTGCTTAGGAATTTCTATAGACAAGAGCATGTCATATGCAAATCAAGATAGCTTTATTTCTTCCTCTTCAATCTGGTTGCCTTTTACTTCTTTTTCTCAGGAACTGCCTTGGATAAAAGCTGCAGGAAATGTTGAAGAGAAGGGGCAAAAGGAACATCCTTGTCTTGTTCCTGATCGCAGGAGGAAAGCTTTCCATCTTTCACCACTAAGTATATCAGCTCAGGTGTTTTGTAGATACGTGCTTTATCAGATTAAGGACGTTTTCTTCTATTTTTAATTGGCTCAACATTTTATCATGAAAGGATTTTAGATCTTATCAAATGCTTTTTTACCTGTCTACTGAGGTGATTGTGTGTTTTGTCACTTATTCTATAATAAAGCATATTATGCTGACTTTTTCTATTTTGAACCAAGTTTTTATTCCTAAAATAAATCTCACTTGGTCATGGTGTAAATGCATTTTTATACATTGCCAGATTTCTTCATAAGAGATACTTATCTGTAGCTTTGTTTGCCTTTCAATCTCTTTCTAGTTTTGGCAGCATAGCAAGACTAGCCTTGTAGAATATCCACTTCTGATGGATGGTTGGTTAGTTCTCATTTTGTGTGGGGGGGGAAGATTAGTGAGGAATTTTAAAGAGAATTTTACTTTCTCTTTAAACATTTGGAAGAATTCACTGGTGAAATCATATGGTCTTGGCTTTTTTTTGTGGGAAGTTTTGTGATGATTCATTTAATGTCTTTACTTCTTATAGACGTAATGCAAGTTTTCCATTTCTACTTGAGTTAATTGGGTGTTTTGTGTCTTTCTAGGAATTTTAAAATTTCATCCAGGTTATCTAACTTTTTGGCATTCAAATGTTCATGGTATTACCTTATGACTAATTTTTATTTCTTTAGTGTTGGTCGTAATATCCCCTTTTAATCCTGACTTTAATAATCTACATCTTGTTTCTTCTTGGTCAATCTAGTTAGAAGGTAGTTAACTTTTGTTGCTCTTTTTGGTTTTCTGTTTTTTCTATTGCGTATTTTGTTTATTTTCAATCTACACTTTATTATTTCCTTTCTGCTTGCTTCGAGTTTAGTTTTCTCTTTTTCTAGTTAATGTGAAATATTAAGTAATCGACTTGACATCTTTCTTTCTCTAATATGGGCATTATGGAATAAATTTGCCTCTAAGCACTGCTTTAGCTATATCCCATAAGTCTTAGTAGCTGTATCTTTATTTTCCATCACCTTAAAATATTTTCTAATTTCCTTTGTGGTTTGTTCTTGGACCCATTGGCTATTCAGGAGTATATTGTTTAATTTCCACCTCTTTGTGAATTTCCCGAGCTCCCTTCTGATTTTTAATTTTATTCCATTGTAAGCAGACAATACATTGTATTATTTCAGTAATTTAAAGTTTACTGAGAGATATATATAGCTTAACATACAGTTTATCCTAGAGAATGTTCCATGTGTACTTAAGAAGAATGTATATTTTGCTGTTGTGTGATGGATTATTTTGTGTCTATTCAGTGTCATTGGTTTATAATATTGTTTGTCTTCTACTTTCTGACCGATCTTCTGTCTCGGTTATTATATGTTATTGAAAATGAGATTAAAGTCTCCAATTATTACTGTCAAACTGTCCATTTCTTTCTTTCCTGGGTCAATTTTTTCTTCATATATTGGAGCTCTATTGTTAGGTGCAAATATGTTTATGATTGTTATGTTTTCTGGTCCCTTTTGTCGTATCTTTTTTGTGTCTAGTAAGAGTTGTCTCTTAAAGTCTACTTTGTCTAATATGTGCAGCCACCCATGCTCATTTTTTGGCTACTATTTGCGTGGTATGTCTTTTTTCTATCCTTTTACTTTCATCCTATTTGAAATATATCCTATTTAATTAAACTTGCTTTTCTGTTATTTTACTTTTCTTTCAACCTATTTGTGCCTTTCACCTAAAGTGTGTCTCTTGTAGATAGCATGTAATTCAGCCAGGTTTCTTAAAGATCCAGTCTGCCAAATTTCTGCTTTTTGATTGAAGTATTTAATCCATTTAAGTAAACGTAATGCAAATAAATCAAGATTTTTGGATGCCATGTTGCCATGCAATTTTTATATGCCTTTCTTGTTCTTCCCTTATGCCATTATTGTCTTCTTTTACTTTAAATAGGTGCCACTTTAATTCCCTTACTGTTTCTGTTAGTATTTTTCAATTTACATTCTTAGTGGTTGTCCTAGGGATTATAGTTAACATCTTATAAAAATCAAGTTTGGATGTATACTATTATCCAATAGTATACAAAAATTTGATCCTATATAGGCCCATTTTATTCCTTCTCTTTTGAGCTATTATTGTCATAAAATTACATTTTTATATATTGTTTATTTATAATGACACATATATAATTAGCAATCTATGTAGTTGTCTTTTTGTTTTTGATGTTGGCTTTTTTCATTTGTTTGTTTGTTTGTTTTTTGAGACAGGGTCTTGCTGTGTAGTTCGGGCTGGGCTTGAATTCACTACATAGTCCAGGCTGGCCTCAAACTCACAGTGATCCTCCAGCCTCAGCCTCCCAAGTGCTGGGATTACAGGCATGCACCGTCACATCTGGCTATGTAGTTGTCTTTTAAAAAGGACAAGTGAAAAGAGAAATTCCAGTCAAAAAGTAATTTAATTGTCTATTTTCCTTGTAGTGTATTTTCCTATGTAGTCACCTTGACTAGTGCTCTGTGTTTTTCCACATAGATTCAAATTACACTCTGGGGTTCACTCATGTCAGTTTGAAATGAGTGTTTCTTATACTGCAGCTCTCGCAATGAGTCCTCATTTTTAAGAACATAATCTGATGATGGCTAGGTTTCTCTTTTATTTTTGAAGGATCATTTTGTTCAATATAAAACTATTGGTTGATGGCCTTATTCTTTGAGTACTTTGGGCTCCATGGTTTCAATTTCGCAGATGAAAACCCAGCTGTTCATCTCACTGAAGACTTTTGAAAGTGATGAAAGGTCTCCTCTGCTGCTTTCAAAATCTCTTGTCTTGTACCCCCAACAATCTGATTACCACATGTCTAGGCACGCGACTCTCCAAGTTTATCCTGCCCAGCGTCCTCTGAGCTTTCTGGGTGGGTAGCTCAATACTGTCAGTCAGATTAAGTTAGTTTCGGACCACAGTTTCTTCTGATATTCTTTATACTCCACCCTTTCCTCTGGAACCTGCATTCATTATGCATATGTTATACTTGATGAGGCCCACATATCTCTGAGACTCTTTCTCGTCATTCATTCTTTTTTTCTATTCCTCAGACATGATCATTTCAACTGACCTGTCTTCAAGTTCCCCATATACTCATTTTGCCACTCAAATCTATTGTCGAGCCCCTTTAATTAATATTTCATTTCACAAACTGCTTTCTAGCTCTAGAATTTCTGCTTTTTTCTTTTTGTGAGTTTGTCTTTGCACTGCTGCAAATGAAACCCTGGCCTTGCAAGGAGGGGAAGGCGGTGGGGCTTTCTGGAGAACTGCACACAAGTAAGATAATGACGCTTCTTTGACAGCGGGGTTTGAGAGAGCTCTCACGCTGCTCTGGCCTCTCCTGTGCAGAGCTAAGGAGAACAGAACAGTAGCAGGGCCAGGCAGACACCCCAAAAGTTCTTGCTGAGATTCTCCTGTTTTCCTGAGTAAATGCTTATTGGAGTTTTATAGCATTTGGTTAATTTCTGCTTTTCTGCTTGCCTGCTGGCCTGTGGTTTACTTTGGCAAATAGAATGTGGTGGATGTGGCACTATGTGCCTTCCAAGACAAGGTCTTGACAGCCTGGCAGCTTCCATTCACACTCTCTTTGAATCAGCTGCCTTGTAAGTAAACTTGGGCTAGGTCATTGAAGAGAGAGGGAGAAGAAAGACAGAGAGAGAGACAGAAAGAAGAGAAAGACAGGGAGGGAGAAAGAGAGAAGAGAAGCGAGATGGAAGAGAGAGACAGAGATAGGGGAGGGAGGGAAAGGCGGGGGAGAGAGAGAGAGGAGGGGAAGAGGGGAGAGGGAGGAGAGGAGAGGAGAGGTGCTAGAGGTCCAGCCATCACCTCCACTGCCTCCCAGTCTGCATGAGGCCATTTTGGATTTCGATCCCAACCTGGTCACCAAGTAAATGAACCTGCATGAGTGAACCAAGAGAGGGACAGCAGAGAAGTGCAGCCAACCCATGGAGTCATTAGCGACAGTACACTGAGCTCTGTAAGCTGCTCAGCATAGGAGTGGTTTTTGTACTGGCTGCTCATTGGTAACAAAGGGGTTAAAACCCTCACCAGCAGAATTCCTAAAGACCTCCAGTAAGATGTCCCCTCTTGGCAGTAGGGAGTAAGTGGTCAGCCACAAGCCTTTGACTTCTAGACAACATGGAACCAGAGTCGAGAGATAGAATATCAACACTTAAAGTGCCTTCAGAAGCAATTTTTTTATGGTGCTGGGAACTGAACCCAGGGCCTTACACATGCTAGGCAGGCACTCTATCCCTGAGCTACACCCCCAGGCCAAAGAAGTAACTTTTTAATTGAACCAGATAGCACTTACTGGCCACCACACCATGTCTCCTCCGGCCAGGAAGTAGCCCTTCACTGTATCTCTTTTGGTCTTCACAGTGGACTGAAATGAAGAAGATGGTAGGTGAGGGTAAATGTTAGCCATCAGAGGCATCCCAAAGGGCTTAGGACAGGGATTGTGAACTGCAGGTCCAAAGGGCCAGATTTAGACATCAAGTGTATTTTCTTTACTCTTTGATTGTAGGAAAATTTTAATGTGACTGTCTTTAAATGAGGCATAAACTGTTCTGGCCAGTGCAGGCCCTACCATTCCCGGCTTTGTACATTTGTGATCAACTCTTTGGTCCATCTATATACTTGAGTTTCAGACTCATGGCTTGTCTATGATAGCTAGTGTTGGATATCATTTATTGAATGTTTACTATGTTCCCAGAACTGTGCTAAGCATTTTATTAGCGTTAGCTCAATTCTATGCTCACTAGCCTCTATGGCATTGGTGACATTGGGCCAGCTGACAAAGGAAGAGGCTGAGGGTCACATCCTCCTAGTCCATTCATGTTGCAGTAAAAAATACCCAAGATTAGGTAATTTATAAACAAAATTTATTTCTCACAGTTCTGGAGGCTGAGAAGTCCAAGATCAGAGTGGCTGCAGGTTTAGTGTCTGGTGAGGGACATAGATGGAGTCTCATGTGTCTCCACATGGTGGGAGAGTGGAAGGGCAAAAAAGTGCTAGCTAATTCCCCTGATCATCTTTTATAAGACACTCGATCCTGTACACAAAGTTCACTACCTAATCACCTCCTAAATGCCCCACCTCTTAGGGCTGTCACAGTGGAGATTAAGTTTCAACATTTAGGGAAATACAAGTAATTCTTAAACACTGCCTATAAGGTATGAGTAAAAAATATAGTGAATGTTTAACAGTAAAAGATACATGGCCATTAATCTTCCTCAGATACTCCTCCCTGGGTTTGACCAGGCTTATTCCATCATTCTTGCCACTTTCCGAAGCAGTTCTGGAAGTTTTAGTCCATGAATGTCTTTAGTTGGTTCCCATCTCTCCCTGTTGTGGCCGTGTTGGTATCCTGAATTGATTCAAAAAGTCTACCTTTCATGGTCACTTTGACTTTGGGAAAGAGCTGGAAGTTACAAGGTGCCAGATCTGGTGAATAAGCAGACGAGAACACACTGATGTTTGCAGGGCCTGCCTTTCCATTGGAGAGCACTTGGTGATGGCATTCACTATTTTTTTTATATCACACTTCCTGAAGATACTCACAAAAGACTTCCCGAACTGCTTCGGAAAGTGGCAAGAACGATGGGATAAGTGTGTTCAAAGTGAGGGGACTAATGGTAATGTGTCTTTTACTCTAATAATTTTTTTTAAAAAACTTAAATATTTACTGTATATTTTTATCACACCTCTTAATACATATGGGTATAATATGGGTGTCCAGCCTCATCTAGTATGAGATAAATGCATACCAACAATACATTGAGATATTATTTTCCCCTGACAGTATGACAAAAATGAAAAAGTTTAACAATCCACCGGTGGTGAGCCATGTGACAGAAACAGGCTTTGTCATGCGTTGCTGTTCACCTTGTACCTAAGGAGGGTGACTGGACACCAGCTAGCATCATTCAAATGCATAAATTCTTTAACCTGATAAACCTGCTATAGGAGATTGATCCCACATTATAGCTACACTTCAAAATAATGAATGTGTAAGAGTAGTTTATCGTAGCATTGACAGGAAGAGGCGGGGAAAAAATACAAACAGCCCTCAGCAGGGATTGGGAAATTAGTTACAAGAACAATTAGAATACTGTGCAACTTTTAAGAAGATGAGGAAGCTTTTACAGAATGCACTGATATGAAAAGAAGACACTGATAAGTGAAAAATAGGAAGAAAAAACCCCAGCATGGCTAGTAAGCTATCTCTTATTTAAGAAAAAGGAGAAATGTGTGTATTAATATTTGCTCTGGTTTGCGTAAAGAAACTGGACGGATATCCTGAATTACTGCACCAACAAGCTAATGACAGTGGTTACCTATGGTGACGAAGGTAATAGTGAGACTTGATACTGTATGTCCTAGGCTATTGTAGTTTTGAACCATGTGACAGTATGGCCTTTAAATTTTTTCCTTAAAATAAAAAAAAGAGCATAGATTTCAAAGTCAGAGAGATTCTTATTCCAGCTCTCCTAACTTATAAAGAACTTAAAAATTGGGGGCCAGGGTGGGGGCGCAGGTTACTGAGGATTAACTCCAGGGTTTCAGGCGAGCTAGGCAAGCGCTCTTCCACTGAGCTACACCCTCAGCTCTAGAGACTTAAATTTTTGAAGGTCAGGTTTTTTTTTTTTTTTTGTAATCTGCAAAATAGGTGTAGTATCTCCCTTAGAGGGACCTGTGTGAATTACCATAGATAACAGAAGTGAGATGCTGTGCCAGACACATAGTCAATACCTGATGTATTTTTTAATTTTGAAAATTCTGATTGTCCCTATGGTCTTGTGCTAGTTTTTTCTTCTTTCATCCAGTATTTTATCTCCAAAATGATGGGGT
>PVJO010021475.1:0-29959 GCA_004026905.1 Hystrix cristata | reverse complement strand
TTAACAACCATCATGAAAAAGTCATTGCTGACTCGAAGTAAAAGCAACGAATGGAAGTGGTTATTTTTAATTAGTGTCCTTGATCACAGTCCAGATATTCCTTAATGCTGATTAATGAGTAACAGAGACAACCCCCTTCCAATAAATACAAGCATGACATCTCTGTGACGAAAGTATCTACTCACGCTCCAATAACAGTATTGATCTGCAGACAATACATTCCAATCAACTTAAAAACAAGTAAGTTAAAACCTTCAGACCAGACTCATCACAACAGTCTGGCCTAGGTCGATCACAGGAAGCATGAGTCTCAGAGAAACATGCTGGAGCTTCACAGGATGGATGGACTCGGAGGGCTGGAGGAAACCAGCCTCAACAGAATTTAAGGATCTTCAATTTCTAATTCCTGGTTGCCACAACTTTCAAAATTGCATCATTTCCCAAAAGGCACAGATCTCAAACACCATACCCCACAAAATGAGAAAAACTCCACTACGCAAACATGAACAAACCCAGGCAACGAGTGTTAGTTACTCCTTAGAGTCCACTGGAGGAAGAGGAGGGAGATTATCTTTTTCTCTACATGACACTCCTAAGAGTTACAGATTTAGGGAAACAAGAAAAAACAACAATTGGGGAAGTAGGAACAAGGTCCTACTTGTTTTTTATTGTCACGGGTCAACTTTTATTAAAATCAACTGTGTTGAACTCTTTAAAAAAATGCTAGTTTGGTAAAGCATTTAAGCACGTTTCTGAACATGTATGATAGTTTCAGAATTAAAAGTTTTTTTCAAAGGCATAAATGTCCCTACTTTCAAATGGCTTTCAATCAAATATATGAAGACATTTTCACTTTCTCGCTTGACAAATGTTATCTGATTTTGAAGACAGTCTGAACTTCACTTTCGTATTTCTATCAGAATCTCAACTTCTGTAGAGACTTTCAAGTGTTAGTATTAATCCCTATGGTCTTACACTATTCTAGTTATTTAAAGATTATTTATTATACAAAACCTGACAACTTTCAATTCTCCAGATCAAAACATGAAGCATTACTAAAATATACTATTCATGTAATATACTATTTATACATACATATTATATATAATATAGTATTTATATACTATATATAATATATACTTTATATAATATATACTATAATATACTATTTATATATACTATTTATAAATGTTTATACTACATAAATATACTGTTTATGTAAGATACACTGTTTATATGAAGTCTGCCTGTTAGAAAGAATGAAGACTTTCAGGAAGACCTTAAGAATACTTCTTCCACCTGCTCTAATTCTTATAAGCTACCACAAAGCATCTTCAGGGCATTACATTCCAGCCTCTCATCCAGAGTAGAATTTTTATTAATTTATTTTTTTAGTTGAGATTTATTAACCCTGAAAAACACACACAAGCTATAACAGTAGGCCACCTGTTGCCTCCAGCCCTCAGACACATTCTTCTTGGAAGCACAAGGGGAAAGCCCCCTAAAGACAATATTAGAGGCAGGCAGCTGCTCCAGGGAGAGAGAAACCAGAGCACCCTGAGTGAACCTACTCTTGCCTCAGAATCTAGAGTGGTAGAAGAGACAGAGCCACGGGAGGAGGGGAAAAGAGCAGAGGTCCAGATAGATTGCTCTCAATCTACAATGCTCTTTAAAAAATCTTGCTTATGATCTGCAACTGACATCTTACTGAAGTTTCCTTATCAACGGAGAGAAACTTAGAGAAACTCAGTACCTTTCTAGATACATTATTCTACTAGACACCAAAAATGACATCATGACTACTTTAGCTCAATAAAACTCCAGGAATTTAGTATCCAAAACTTGCCAAAGAAATGCACTGCAACCTATTTTTGCTATGCCTTCTGCTGTCATCAAATTAAGATTAACAGAAGTAGTGAAAAAATAAACAATCAACTCACATGCTTGCTTCTATGCTACATAGTGGTTGTTTATTATAATGTTTAGCTGGGAAGTAAGTTAGAAAACATTCTGGGAAGATATAAACCTCAAGCACTCATTGTTTCAGAAAAAGGACCACTTTCATTATGACTTCATATAACAAAAGTTTCTCAAACGACAACAAAAAGTCAAAGCTAAGGTGCCACAGAGCAAAGAGTCTGCCATTCCACCATCGGCAAAGAATTCCTAAGGCAGAACAGGATGGTGGCTCAGAGCACAGATTCCACCAAAAGAGTCCGTTCAAATCTCAGCTTTTAGCTATGTGAGCTTGGGCAAGGTCATCTCTCTGGGCCTCAGTTTCCACCCCTACTTCCTGGTTGCTGTGGGAAGCAAGGTCATCACGTAAGACACACAGGCTAATGTCAAGCAGGTAAGAGGACCTATAATGTCTATCTACTTGATGATTCAGTGATCCATTAAACACTGAACAACGCAAAGAGTACCTTCTTCCCATAGTAAAAATCCAACAGTGAAAATCCGTAAAAGGCAGCCTTAAGTACAAAACGTCACCTTCCAATCCTCTGCGCTTCCACACCAAACACTACACAAGCAAGCCCTTCTCTTCGGCAGCCACAGTCACTTTCTAGCATTGCTTTACACTTCCAGCGAGACTTAAGCCCGCCCTGAGTACTACAGTTGGATATTAAAACAGTGGAATTAATTTTGCCTAAGAATTACCATAACTGCCTGAGTCACTCACTTCTTCAGAAACAAGAGCAAAATGTCAAGGTTGCCAGAGAACTGGATGCAGATGTTTGCATAAATCATTTTCAAGTGATCACCAAACCAATGCCAAAGGACATGATTCAAGACAACACTTTGAAACATAAGTTTTTATTTTTCCTGTAACAGAGAAAATTCTGAAAATGAGGTTACCAGAGGGGAAAATTACAGCAAGTTAACTCCTAAATTATACAACACATCAAACAAAGCTCAGAATTCTCCTTGTGCTCTGGCTTCCGAGGGTTCACTTCCTGCCCAACTGTTTTCTCCAACCTCGTCAACAAGCACGAGGCAAACCCGAAGCTCAAGACTGAAAGTGAGCCTACCGTCTCATTATGTATTTCCTCTGTCATACTAGGAAGCAGAAGCTTTTAAAAATTTGAAACATCTGTTTGCAACAAGATTTTTAATACTGCCCACGTGCAAAATATTTTGAGCGCTCTGCATTGATGATAGAATCCATAGGCGGTCTTTTTTTCACTTTGTAACAATTCAAGTCAAATCTGAACTTTAATTTCCGTGAAATCCAAGTTATTCGTCACAACATATAGCAAGAAGAAACAGCAAGGATATTTTCAGTCACATAAATAGTTCCAAAAGGAAAGAAAAAATTAAAACATGTTCTTGTTCGCGTCCTAGGCTTCTCTGTCCCTAAATCAATAGTTTTTGGACTGGCTGGTCAGCAGCTGAGGTCCTCGGATTCATTCTCTGGAGCACTCTCTCCACAGTGCCCACCGCTAACGGTTCCTATTAATGTACAGCTCATCCGCCAAGAACTACAAACTGAAAGCACACTGGCTGTGCGGTAACGTCCCAAATAGAACCTACTGCGTCCATTTGCTTTATTTTCACATAAAAGATTTTGAACGGGTCGTTTTCTCCACTCACTCGCAGAAACAGCCACCGGGCGCAGGAATGAGCGCCCCACAGCTTCCGGCCGGAGAATAACACGCGCTTCCCCACTCTGCTCTCCACGTTGGCTCCCAACAAACCCGATGTAATAGCTGAAGAATGACGACATTAAAATCAATCCCACGGTCCACATCTAAAAGGGCTGCAACACGGAATAAACTTTTATCTCCTAACAGACAGGAACGGGGGAAGAAGGCCAAGTGGGGTCCGGTGCCCTCGGTGCGCTCAGGGGCTCCAGGATGGTGCGGGCGCCTTAACCCTGTACGAGCCGAGGGGCCACCGCGGGGACACTCAGACCCCGCGCCGGCGAGGAGGCGCCTCCGGCTGCGCCCCGACCCCGCCAGTCGGTGCCCGAGGCCACCTCGACAAGCCTGGGAACGTGGCCACTTCCCTGCGCGCGACACTGCCACCGCACGCCGCCGGGCACTTTGTTAACTCGGCGCACCGGGTAGGAGGAGACGCAGGGTCGTGGTCACCGCGCTGCGAGCGCGCAGAGCCCCCGCTGGACAAGGACCGGAGCCGGCCGACCCCGGCGCGGAGCAGCGGGCCGCTGCAGGCCCCCGCGCCTCCCGCCCGCAGCCCCGCGCCCCGGCTGCCCGGTGCTCACCTGCGGGAAGGAGCCCTCCCGGCGCGGGCCCCTGGGGTAGTCTAAGTGACCCCGGTCCAGCATCAGGTACAGCGAGAAGATGACCACGCAGAAGATCGCGCTGCCGAACACGGTGAACTGGCGGCTCAACTTCATTTTCCTCGACAGACTCGGGGCCAGGACACCGTCCTCACCCGGAGGCGGCGCGGGCTGTGGACTCTCGCGGGCGGCCGCCGGGGCCGGGGTCCCCGCTCCGGGCTGCGCGCCCTCCGCCCTCTCGGGTGCCGGTTTGGGTCGGGGCCGCGCCCCGCACTCCGACCCCGTCCGCGCCCTCGGCCTCCGCCCCGGCCCGCCGCCTCGTCCCTGTCCAGGAGGGACTCGCCGGGCGCGGGGAGGGAAGGGGCCCGCGCAAACTTGATCTGGAGCTCGGCGCCCACACCCAGCGGGGCGCGCAGCAGGAGGAGGTGAGGTCCCCGCCCGGATTTCCTGGCCCCGCCGCCCCGGCTGAGTCGGCAGGAAAAGTTTTCTCGACGAGGGCAGGCGTGTCCTGCTCACCCGGAGAACGCGCCGGCTCTGCGGCTCGGGGCCCCGCCGCGCACAGCTCAGTCCGAGGAGAAGGAACTGGAGGAGGAGGAGCCCGGCCCCACAACTAAGCGCCGGGACGGCCGGGCCCGCCCCCAGGCGCCGCCCCCGCTTCCCCTCCTAGCCCCTTCCTGCACCCCGCCGCCGCCCGCCGGGCCGGGCCGGGCCGGGGCGCACCTTGGGCTGGGGCGCGCGAGCCGGCAGAGTTGGCTCCCGCCCCCCGCCGCCCCACCTCCTCTCCCGGACCCGGGCTGCACGGGGAGGGCGCGGGGACGGGCGGCGGCGGCCGCGGCGCGGGGAGGAGGAAAGGAGAGCGCGGAGGCGAGGACTGTCCCCAGAGAGGAGCCCGCTCCGCCGCAGCCCGAGCACCCCTCCTTCCCGCCCGCGAGCGCGGAGATGGCGGCGGCAGCTGCAGAGGAAGCGCCGCTCGCCCAGGGCCGCCCGCGCTCCGGCGCTGCCCGCCGCGAGCAGGAGGAGACGGCGGCGGCGCGGCGGCCGCTGGGTCAATAGGCGCCCGCAGCCCGGAGCCGAGCAGGCGGCTGGCCTCGCCCCCTCCCGACGCGCCGGGATGAGGGGGCGGGCCCCCCGGCGCCCAATCACAGCGCGCCGCCCGGTGGGCCCGCCCCGCGCCCGCCTCCCGGAGCCCGGGGTTGTAGGGAGACCTCAGGAGGCTTCCGTGACCCGGGAGGGGGCTTTGCGGGAGTTGGGCACGTTCGCCAGCATGCAGGCCCCAGGAGCCCTGGTTCCGCAGGGGCTGACCCCCGCCCCCGACCGTGTCACTTCTGCTGCCCAGGTTTTCTGTCCTGGAGCACGCAGATGCAGCGTGCCTTGGAAAGGTACTCGGTGATAGAGTGTAAGAAAAGAGAAGAAATTTTTGAATTCCATTTGGGCTTGTCTTTTTCTCCTTTTGGTGATATCCTGGTAAAACCTGGTAGAAGAGAACTGTCCAAAGGCCCCTACGGGCAGATGGCAACGTCTAAATATAGCCTAGAGGGACTTGAGAACTGACGCTTGTACCTATTACTGATTTATTGACTATCGGCTCCAAATTCACCCTTTTTGACTACACTGTGAAAAAGGATCTGGGCCTCTTAAATAGGTTTTCCTTTGCCTTCTGTTCCGAAACGTTGTCAGTAGAAAGCACTGAGGAGACTTTAGAGGAAGAAGAGTTTTACTTCCTGGTTTGTGGTGGGGTCTTTTGGGGAGGTAGGTTCTTCAAACCCCCAGAATGCTTGATGGCTAGTTTTCAAATGAAAAGACACTACCCCGCGAGTAGCTCCCCGGAACCCTAAAGAAAATTTGTAGCAAGTTCCAAAGGGCATGCAGATGTAGCACCACAGTGACTTGTGTGAGCTAGACCTTTTGGTCTCCAGTGAGGTCTAAATCTTAGGCCGTGGAAGGATGGGGGTGGAAGGGTATTTCTTGGGCCCACTCTCATCCCATTGGGTTAGTAAGGTTAGCTTTCTGTAACTGCTATATCGAAATTTTCTAGAATTCTCTTCTTGCTAGGGAATCCTTCATTATTCTAATCCCTTATTATAGTTAATAATTCTTTTTATTAAGCTTTCCCTATCCAGGAAGTATTCTCAAGAGACAGACCTGCAAAGATGGGATTGGAGGTCAGTTAGATTGGGCCTTTGGGCTTGAGCTTCTTGCCAAAGGGAAATGGAGTACTGATAATTCATGGCATGCAAGTCACCTCAGTTAATTAAGCAGTCACCTGTGGTTGATCCTGATGAAGTGTCAACTGCAGCGAGTGCCTTGGGGGACCAAGTACAGCTACACTTGACTGCTAAAGCTATAAAGGTGATTGTAAGGACTGTGGTGTGGAAGGATTCTTTTGAATGCTTTTGAATGCTTATTTGGAGAAATGGCAAGCACGGGTCCATTAACTCTCGGAGTTATGACGTGAGAACCAAAGCGACTCTGTAACTTTTCTAAAAGAATCTCTTACTGTAGAAAGAAGAATAATGTTACTGAAAAATCAAGCACAAAATTTTAATGTTCTGGTAACTGAGTTATAATTATTGTTGAATTCCTAACCATGCCAAGTTTCTCTATAAGTGTTGAAGGATTAATTGGTAAATAGCAGGTTCCCAAGATTTGGAATGGGTTGCACACAGGTAAAACTGATGCCAGAGGCTTATGACATGAAGTGAAGAAGGAATCCAATGTGTTAGGGAGATAAAGTGTTGTCCTAGGTGTATCATATACAGTTTGCATACCCATTTGCCGGATGTGTTCCATGAAAAGGCTCAGGACATACTCCCTTCGCTGAAGCGTTGAGAAAGACATTAGAGGAACACCTGCATCTTTGAATATCTCCATGGATGCTCCCCTTGATAGGCCAAGTATGACTCTAAAGGATGCCACTGTTGAAATGGGCCCCCTGATTTCAGTAGGGATGACAAGATTCCAAAATAGTAGAGGCCAGGCAGCACATAGTCAACAAAGACAAAGTGGGCCGATCTACCTTTAAAGGCAGCAGGTAATCAGAATTCCTTAGCCCACAGAGATGTCTTTAGAACAAAACAGATGGGCAACCTAGAGTATTACTTTACTCTAGAGCTTTATCTGTTATCAAGCAACGAATACTAACCAATACATAGGCTTTTTTCTTCAACCAAGAGGCTCTGGGTGTGTGAATTAACAAGGTCTGAAAACCGAGAGGCCGTGACTGTCCACTGTGGTAACTCGGGTCAGATTTTAGCTGCCACAGTGGGCAGTCACAGTCACTCAGTTGACAGTCCAGTTGAAGTTGGAGTGTTTCTCGGTTAGGTAATAGGCAAAGTCTTAGCTCATGTCCAACTCATAGTTGGTTCTGTTCTGTTGGTCTGCACACTGGCTGTGTGGTTACTTTCCTATTTCTTAGATGTATAACTGGAATAGACACTTAGCAACAAAATCCCCACATTTCCTTTGCTTACCCGTGGAATGAGGGTCATTATGGTAGGAAGAAGTCAGTAGAAGCTCCTAAAATTTTTACTCTCTTCCAAGATAGTAAACTAGAAGCAATACTGAATCAATGAGAATAATCTCAAGAATTCATGCAAAATTAGCGATAAGAAGACTAGTGATACTTAGCACATTCCCATTTAATTCAGTAGTTCAGCCAGCGAAAAATGGATTTAGGAGAATGATTGTAGACTATCATAAGCTTAATCAGGATGTGATTCCAATTTCAGTCTCTGTCTCAAATATACTATCTTTACTGGAACAAATCATCATAGAACCTGGCACTTGGTATACAGCTATTGATTTGGTTAATTCCATTTTATCTTCCTATTTGTAAAAACCACCAGAAGCAATTTTACCTGGAAGGGCCAGCAGTATACCTTCACAATGTTGTCTTCAGAGAACATCAATTCTCTTTAATACAGTATACAGAGATATTAATCATCTTGAAATTCCGTAAAATATCACTTTAGTTCACTACGTGAACATTAGGCTGATGGGATCTGATGAGCAGGAAGAAGATCTGATTAGATACCTTGGTAATATATATCTGGAGGAGAGAAAGAAGATGACCATCATGAGTATAAGGTGACAGCTCTAAAGTTGTCACCTCAAGGGTAAGATAGGCTCTAGAATAGTACAACCTATACAAGGAAGAAACCACTGGGCCACTAAGAGATGAAGCCAAACAAAATACTCTAATATTATGGGTTAGAAATGGGGAAGACCCTGGGGAATGGAGTCATGATTTCAGCAAGGACTGGTCATACCATCATAGGGTCACAGAAGAAAAGTGTTTTGAGCTGAATTGTGTCTCCTTAGAATTCATATCTTTAAGTCTCAATCCCCAGTAATGTAATAGTATTTGGAGATAAGATTTTTAAAGAGGTGATTAACTTGGAGTGAGACCACTAAATTGGAGCCCCACTGACACATTGACCTTAAACTTCTACCCTCCAGATGGCAGGAAAATAAATTTCTGTTGTTTATGCCACCCAGTCTCATTATGCCAGCCCTAGCATGCCTATACTAATATAGAAAGCAGCCACTCAGCTGGCAGGAAATATCTACAAACCGTATATCTGATAGGGAGATGATATCCTAAATATATATGAAATCTATGTACTTTGATTGCAAAAACCCAAACAATCTAATTTAAAAATAGTCAAAGGACCTGAGTAGACTTTTTTTTTCAAAGAAGACATACAGATGACAGGTATATGAAAACATATTCCAATCAGTAATCATCAGAGACTTCACATCAAAGCCAGGAAGAGATATCACCTCACACCTGTTATGATAGCTTTTAGAAACAAGTAAAATGATGACAATTGTTGATGAAGATGTGGAGAAAAAAACAACCCTTGTACACTGTTGCCAAAATTGTAACTTGGTATAGCTGCTATAAAAAAAAAAAAACAACTGCATGGAGGTTCCTTTAAAAATTTAAAATAAAACTATTACATGATCCAGAAATCCTATTATCAGATATATATCCAAAGTAACTTTTGTGGAAAGTTTACTTGGATTCTCTTGACTGCTTCTTACTCCATTAAAATAATACTTTACTACCTTTTTATGAAAAAGGTATATTTTTCTTGTTATTGCTAACATGTGAGTCTTTATGTCTCCTAGAGCTGATAATAGCTATTCTAACATGTGTGAAGTGATATTTCATTAGATATTTGCTCTCTTTTATTATAGCATTATTCATAATATCCAAGATTTCACTCAGAAATCATCTTAAATATCTGTCAATGGATGAGTGGGTAAAAAATATGATATGTATTCATAATAGAATTCTATTCAACCCCCTGCAAAGATGGAAATGTTCTCAACTGTGACAACATGGATGAGCCTGGAGGACATTATGCTAAGAGAAATAAACCAAACTCAGGAAGAAAAATAATGCATGATATAAATTATATGTGGGACCTAAAAAAATAAAATAAAACTCATAGAAAGAGAATAGAACAGTGGTTTCCAGGAGCTAAGGGAGTGGAGTAAATGGAGAGATTTTTGTCAAAGGGTACAGACTTTCTATTATAAATTCTGGCAATCTGATGTATGCATGGTGACTATAGTTAATAAAAATATCTTATACATGTATTGGTCAGCTTTCCCATTGCTGGGACAAAATATTCAACACCTGCAACTTAAAGGAGAGGTTTATTTTGACTCACTGTTTCCCAAAGTTCACTCCATGGTTGTCTGGCTCCAAGGCAGAAACATCAAGGAAGAGCATGGTGGAGCAAAAGTGCTCACTTCATGACACCCAAGAAGCAGAGCATGGGGAGGCAGCACAAGGGAGACATCTATTCTCCGAAGGCATGCCCACAGTGACCAGCCTCCAACTGAGCCCCACCTCCTAACAGCACTTTCAGATATGAGCATCAGTGAATTAATCCAGCGATTCATAAATATAACCTCCCTATGATCTAGCCACCTCTCCAGCAGTCTCTTGACACAGTCAAATTGACAGTAAAGATTTTTTTTTTTTGACGGTAAAGATGAACTGGCACAATACACTTGAAATTCGCCAAGAAGGAAATCTTAAGTGTCCTTACCACACACAAAAAATAATTCTGTGAAGTGACAGTTATGTTAATACACTGAATAGAAAGCTTACATTTATCAAAACCTCATTTTGTACACTTTAAGTATATATGTTCTTCAATTATGCTTAAATAAGACTAGGAAAGTAAATGGATGGATGGATGGATGGATGGATGGATGGATGGATGGATGGACAGATAGCTAGATAGATAGACAGACAACACTCCAGTCTCCACAAACTTGCAGAACTAATATAAGCGTCTATCCTGGGATATAATATTTTGCTTTGGGGATGATGATTGAACTTTCATTCTCCCTTTTAATGAGAGTAATTAGCTCTGTCATTAGAAAAACCAACAGCTACAGATCTATTTCTTACTCTGTGAGGAAATATACTTAGAAAAAGTGAAAATGAACATTCTCGATAGCATATATGTTCCTGCATCTCAGGAGACTAGAGCTTTTTATAGAGACACTGAAAAATACAGAGAAGTTTTATTTTCCCACATCTACAATCTACATCGGGGTAGGACCTCTATCATAAAATTTCAAATTTGATTCCTTCCCCAGGACATTCAGTTTTCATGACTTGGTGAAAGTTATATAACATCTCTAAGCCTCCATTTCCCAACATACTACATTGGGATAGTTACAGCAAATTTTTTTAGCATTGCTGTAGCATTACAAGGTGAAAAATAAATAACATGTTAGGACAGCTTTCCCCAAATGCCTTCCATTGTTTTCTAGGAAAGGGGAATATGGGTGTGATGAAAAAGTGAGTAAGGTAGAGAACATGTAAAATAGCTAGTATGAGAAGTGGAGTACGGTTCCGCATGGATTAATCAGCAGCATTGAATTGCACAATGGAGCAGGTATACAGTTTTCTCCTTTGTCATTGATCAATGCCTTGAGAGCTAAGCAAAATTGGACAGTGAGGATGATTCAGAAAAGGCTCTTTCTACCAGGATGCATGAGCAACCATACCCAAGGAACGTTCAGGGCAGGGAGCTATGTACATAGCTTTTCCCTAGCCACCACATATGCTTTTGTAGTGGAGAATATGTTAAAGCGATCACTCAGTGTAATCCAGAATAGGATAAGTCTCCAAGGAGTGCCTAGGATAAGGCTTTCTGGAAGGCAAAGTCTAGCCTCATGTTTCTGATGATGAGAGAGTTTATATAAGCATTGATCAAAAATATAGTGAATGTTTAAATTTTAATAACTTATTACAGTAAAAAACACAGTGCCATTAATTCCCCTCAAAATACTCCCCTTCACATTGAATGTTCTTATTCCATTACTATTGCAACTTTCTGAAGCAACTCTGGAAGCTATCTTTCAGGGGTGTCTTTATGAGGTATAATCAAAAATACAGTGACTGCTGCTATCATGTGCCATACAACAGAAAGCCAGACTACTGAGTACATTGTGATGTGTCCTCCTCCACCTTACTCATTAGATCTGGCATCACGCACTTCTGGCGTTTCCCCAAAGTCAAAGTGATCATGAAAAGTAAATGTTTTGAGTTGATTCAGACATCAAAGCAGTCACAACAATGCAACTAAAGACATTCACAAACAGGACTTCCAGAACTGCTTAAGAAGGTGGTAAGAATCATGGGATAGGTATGTTCTAAAGCAAGGGAGAGTATTTTGAGAGAGATTAATGGCAATGTGTAGTTTTTTTTTATTTAAAAACACTGTATTTATTTGTCAGGTATACCTCATATGTATACAACAGCTTCAGGTTTTATTTGGTGACATGTGGAAAATCTCTCTCTTCCCAATGAACTGCTACCCCGAGTTTCTCAGTTGCCTAAACACATCATATCTAAGGTGGGCGATTGGAAGGGGATACTAGCAAAGTTCTAAGAAATTCAGAAATTATAATTGTAATTGCATAAAACTATACAGGATGGAAAGTTTAATACTCTTCTCCCTTCTACCTGTTGGAAAAACCCACCTGCCAAGACCCTGAGCATTCTGAGATATTCTTTCTGGATATGCTAAGAATGCAAAGCCCTGACCATTCTTTACTCGGATCGTATCTCAAGGTTACCTTTGCTGTGAGCAACCAAGTAATGTTTTCTCCCAAGGAACAGACTTGTTTAACACATACTATACAGGCAGTAACTTCCCCAATTTCGATATCCCCTGACTGTGACACAAAACTACTGAGTATGTGGCATCTACCCAGACCCCTCACCTTCCATCCTGTGGGCTTTGGAGGACATAGAATACTAATACCAACATCATCCTAACACTGCTTTGACATCTTACTTTGTCTTTAGTCCAAGTGTATCATATTTTCTGCAGGCATCTATGAAATAGTAACAGGCTGGATCCTTCACAGGTCCTGAAACTATTCACCTACTTAAGAGAATCTTGACATTGTTGGTATAATCTCCAGCTTCCTGTGCCTGTCCTCCCATGAGCCAGATCTGGGAGAGGGGATGAGTCAAGTAGCAGATAAACTGCTGAGAGGGACATGAGGCAGTTAAGGGAAACAGAGCTGGAAGAGGAATGCCTTTTCTTCATAATTCTCAATATTTGAAATGATAGATTGACTTATTTTGTCTATCTCTCCTAGTAAAATGCAAGCTTCTCAAAGTCAAAGACCTTGTGATTTACCATCGTGTTTTACTGAGTAAAGTAATGCCGAGCAGTGTTGAGATTTTAATAAATATTTGTTGAATGAATGAATAATTATCTGCACCCTGAGTCACCAGTTGGAGAAACTGGTAATGTTCATAATAAGTTGCTCCAGCTCATTAACAAAAATCTGTTCGTTCTTGTGCTTCTTATTTTTGTGAATCAGCATTAAATCTTTAGTCTGTAAGGTGCTATTTTTTAAAAGCCTTTAAAGACAATTTTTGAAAAAATGAAGCAATTGTCTAATCATCTCAATCACTAAAGGAAGTCCACTATGGGGATAGAAATTAATAACCAATCTATGCTAGGTATTTTACTTATGTTGACTCATTTAATTATCATAATTATTTAAGATTAGTATACTAACATCTATTTCACGTATAAGGAAACTTGAAAACAGGGAGTAACTACTAAGTGTTATAGCTTGGTTTTCCTAGTTTCAAATCTGCTCTTGACTGCTTTAGCACTCTGTGGAATTATGATATTTAATACTTTGTATTACAGTGAATAGATTTTCCAGAATAACATTTTGGATTTTACCATTCTGGTTTAGGGTAAGAAAAAAAAATAGGAACTGGGTATTGTAAAGGAGGAAGTTATTTAATAGAAGATGCCTCCACAATTGGTGTCAATATTGGAGAAATGGACTCCAGCTGAGCCTCCAGCAGTGCCCTCCGAGACAAGGTAGAGCTGCTCTATTGCTGGGACTGAGACCTCTGAGGCCTACTGAATGAGCCCATAACTCTGTGGGCTCAAGGGCGTAACCCTAGGAGAGAAGGTGGTATCAGCGAGCTACTACCCTCACAACTGCCACAAGTGCTTATTGTCTTCCCATAAGCATCTGTCTGGACCCCGCACCTTCAATCCTGTGGGCTTTGGAGGATGTAGAATACTCACACCAAGTATACTATGCAAGAAGCTGATAATGGACCATGGAACATTGCTACAGAAAAATGTTTCTATGATCTTAATTATAATGGAGAAATAAACATACACTCAAAAGTAGGATGAGGCTTCTGCTTCTTTTGTTCTTTCTAAATTTCACATAAGTATATCAAACTGACGGACCTAATTCATATCCATAGCTCTAGATACAAAGAAGTCTAGGAAAGGTTTTAAGTTTCCAGCCTCTGCAGTGTGAAAGCCACCATGAAGAGAAACTAGACATCGAGTAATCCAGCCTACCTTACTTACCACAGGCAACGTTTACAGGAATACAAATAATTCCATGTGGAAAATAGGATAGAGTGTTTCAAATGTCTCTGTCCAGGAAAATCTGTAATATATAATATATGCTAAATTATTCAAACTCCAAACTCCTGACACTACAGTCTTTATGGCTGTGATACATGTATGTGATAATTAAAGCTAATTATATAATTAAAAGTGTACCTATCAGATGAGAAAACTATGTGTGATGTAGGAATTTTTCTGTATCCTTTTGTTCGCTGTCACTATTATTGGCATGATTTTGGAAATAGGAGGCATATTTCCAGCAGACTCTAGTTTAGACCTTTCTCTGGATTCTTTTTGGCTGTGATTTCTCATATGCCACACAATACTCACATAGAAAAGGCTTAACAATTTACTATTGTAAAGCTTCAAAGGCACTTAGCACATCCAAACTTTTTATGTGAAGACCCTAGAGAGGCAAAAGGATCTGCCCAAGATCTTAGTGTGAATGGTTGAACAAAGCCTTCTCCATCACAAGGAAACCAAACCTTAGACTGTATTTTAAGTACTGAGTGATATTGTGTGTGTGTGTGTGTGTGTGTAATTCTATTTATATTAAATTCAATAACAGGCAAATAAACTGTGTCTTTAGAGAAACACATTGGAATTTGGGGGGGGGTGGTTAAATGTTCCAGGAAATTCAGTTTTTTAAAGGATATTTTTCTTCCCTAATTTTTGAAGTCCAATGTAATGAATCTGACTTTTTGTAAATAATACTTAGCTTTAGTATTTACTGTATGACAGAGCCAGCCTGAGTGCTTTCCATGGATTATTCCTTTAATCCTGACAAAAATACTAAAAGAGGCACTATTATTATCTCCATGTTGTAGATGAGGAAACCGAAGCACAGCCTTTACTGGCCAAGGAAACACTGCTTAACAGCACAGCTAGTGTTTGGCCCATCTAGTTCCACCACTCTGCTAGCCACAAGAAACTTACTGGGTGAATAAATTATGGACTCCTCATTTTATTATCATTTTATAGTCATAAAAGTTATTATAAGAGCCATATTCATAATCAAAAAACAGATGTGAAATTATACACACATACAAACACATGTGATTACACCCATGTTAAAACATACATGTGTGGGTATGAAAGACAAAATGTTATTAAGTTAGAATGATGAAAATATGCTTGCTTTCCCCCTCTTCACTGTTTTCCAAGATTTCTGTGAAGTGGCCATATTAAATTACAATGGAAAAATATGTTCTAAAATAAACTTCCCATTTACCTGAAACATAAAATTTCATTTTTGTTCTGTTCTTTCCTACAGCTTTGTTTAATCTTTAGAAACCTCTTCTGCTCAATGAGTGACTTCATTACTAAATTGATGGCACTGAATCATTCTAGCTATGCAAATCACAAAACCACAGCCAGCTGAGGAAAAGGCAGATAAAAGATTACATTAAAAATTAAAGCAACGTGTGGAGATGTGGAGATAATGTGCTTACAATTATTTCTACATATTTAATATTTATGCAATTACAAAGCCAGTCACGACAAATACTAAATCTTAAGTCATATTCCCTTTGCCCTCTGACATTTTTGACCTTGAACTCAGACTGCCAAATAATACATAATAAATGGCTGTGGGAGAAGCATTTCCTCTGGCCTATAAATGACGAATTTTTTTTTCTTAGAAAGTGATCTCATTTCTTCCTAGCTTTTGTTTATTTTCGATGCCTTGTATCTCTTACTCTGTTATATTGTGATCACCCTTGAAAGGCCGGGCTTTCAGTCTTCCACAGTTTGGCTGTGTTGTTTGCTGGTGCCGTTGCTGTGATGTGTTTTCTGTCAGAGGAAATTTACAGGCACATTAGCCTACTTGACAGGCACAATGAGCCACAAGGCTCTCCTAAGGAGAAACTTCCACACGCCGGAGCTGTTCTCTGTCTCTTCATCTCATCCTCCCTCTTCACCCTTAAAACACCACCATGACTCAGATGCAAATCCAAGCCACTTTTGCTTATGAGCATTGCCTTGGATGCTGGTTTTAATTCTCTGGTTCCCAGTAACAGCATTAAACCGTAATCAATTCACATTTCTGCAATAATTTGACTACGGCAGTTTGCAGATAAAGTAAATGTCTTTACTTACAGCTGTATGGATACTAAGAATGTGTAGAGAACTTTTTTCCCCTGTGATGAGTCATTGACACAAAGGAGAGAAAGTAACATCTAAAAACTATACAAATGAAAAGCAATATAATTAACTTTTATGGAGAGTGTTTACAGAGAAAATTCTAAAACAATTTGCTCTTCTCAGTGTGTCATAGAAAAATGGCAGCAATCGATAACATTTATTAAAAATTCAAAAACATGAAGGGAAATATAACTGAAAAGGTAAATTATTTTCTTAGCAGATTCCAAATAAACTAGAATATTTCCCCAAGGTGATTGGGGAACCGAAGACCTGTGCATTTTCAGTTATTTATATATTATTCATTCCCTTGGGGAGTAAATTTGCTAAGACAAAGAAGTTCTGGTACATTCATATCCTGACTTAATGCTAAGGCATCTCCCCTATTTAACATCTTTCAGTCTTTTTAATAAATATTAAAGGGTGGTTTTCGTTTTGACAGCATTCCCTTTGTCCTTAAGTTTGAACCATAAGCATGTGACTAGGTAACCTACAGAAGTTATTTGGAAGAGTCCAAAATCACATGTACATTTCTTCCTTGACTCTGCTGAGATGAAGAGATATTTATCAGGCCAACCCATAATATTGTCCCGGGCTTCTCTATTTGCCGAATGAATGACTAAATGAAGGAACAGTGCATCACCTGGAAATCAGGAACGGGTGTTTCTCTGGGGTACTGACTCTTCGAAGAACTGCCAAGGAACATTTGTGGTTTGTTCCCTTGCCATTTTTCTCTGTCTGGGCCATGCTCCTGGAAGGTTTCCGAGAAGGCAACTACGACTGTGTTCGCACCTGTGCCCTTTGTCTTTTCATGTCCTTCAGAGGTCAAACATGGCTCTTCTTTGGTTCTGGCAACTCCCTGAGACTGACTCATTCCTCAGGCGCCCCTGATGTCTCTGAGAGAGCAGACCACAGATTCATGTGTGTTCAGCAGTTCTTAGCCTGGGTTTCCGCAATAATAGGGATTCTGTTTCCTGCCTTTTGCTTCTCTGTCAAAACCATGAGGATACAGATAGGGCTCTAGAGATGCCTCCAGCTAGTCAAAGTAATGGCAACAGGTCCCATTAGTCCAGCCCACCATTGGGAACAGCAGAAAACCTGAAAAATCAGAATTATTTATTCTCACGCAAAGGAAACCAAAGTGTCAATCGTTGGGCTTTTATATACAGTTATACTCAACCTAAAGGTCTCTAGAAAAAGAAATGATTTATCTAGGGTAATTTGAGGGAGATTCTTTCTTGAACAGGAGGCCAATATGGATAATACCTCCAGGTATCTTTAGATTCAGTTTTGAAAAAAAAAAAACATATGGTTATAAATAAAAATGGCTAAAGGTTTTATAAACGATATATATTTATGCCCATACCAAAATAAGTGGGGAGGGTTTTTCTAACTTTATAATTGAATTATTTTAACAAATAATTATTAAATGCTAACTGTATGCCAGGCAGACCTGGTGCAGCTTCTGCAAATACCTTATAGTGCTCACATTAAGCCTCCAGTGCAGACCATATCTCAACAGTAAGAATTTCTGGAACCCTCTGATGAAGCCATTCATAGTTTTTGTACCTGCTCATGTTTTAAACGGCACTGAGATGTGCTCTCCAAAATCAAGGCCTTCATTTGCCTCCCTGCTCCTTCAGTACAAAGCCATGGCAACCCCAGACTCATGGACACATATTTTTACTGGGAAAAGAATCTCCAGGAGTAGTATTCTGTCATTCCCTCAAAGTCCTAAGGACTTCTCGGTTTTGGCCTCAAGAGCTCTTTATAGAAACTGCCAAAAAAGAACCTAAACGTGGAAGCATTTGCCAGTTTGGATGTCTATACTCATAGCTATCTGGGGAGCTATGACAAGACAGATACAGAGAGAAAATTACTCACCTGGAAGGCTGGCTGTCAGGAGAAAATCCCAACCCAGGAGTTTTTCTCCTAAGAGCCCCTGTGACATTTTATTCTTTAAATAAATCTTTTCTTCCTCTCTTTAGGTGAGAGATTGACATTTTAAGATCAATCAGGTTCGCTTTGCGGGATTGGTAGACTAAGAATGGGATAAATGGAAATTAAGCAAAATTTCCATTTTTTGAATAAAAGTACTCAAAATAGCTATATTCTAACTCAATATGAAAACAGGGATGCTCTTCCTTCAATGGTCATTTTCATTGCTATGGTTATCCCTGGACATTTCGATGTCAAAATTTCACCCCGTTTTCTCTAAAAGAACATTCTGAACATACATGTGCTGTTTGAATAGCAGCAGAAAGCAAAGGAATCTTACACCATGTTTTGTTTTTGTTTTTTTCCATCACGCCCAAGGATGTTTCAGCCCTGCAGATACAGGCACAGATTGCCAACTTTTCCAGCCCTTTTCTATCGGGAGATGAGTTTAATTGTTTGACTATAGTCTACCGCTGAGTCTTTCCCTTCCATTTCTATTATTTAGTAGCCTCTCTTCTTGTACATTAACCCCATTAACAGTTGGCTAGGCTCTCTAAAAACCAGAACTATTTCGTACTTTTAACCAAAATCATCATTAAAAAGTATTAAGGCCCTGGGATCACTTAGTCACTCAATAGATATTTATTAACTCTACCAGGTAGCAGGCTAGGTACTGGGTACCACAGGACTTGGGGGTCATGCTGTGCTGAGGAGCATCAGATGAGTGACACAGGGACCCTTCTAGGATGAGCCTTTTCTCTGCCTACTAAGTGGTCTAAGCAAGCTCATCAACATCTGGGACTGCAGTTTCTCGCGTGCAGAAGAAGGCATGGGGAAGGCTGTTTTTCCTCCATCTCTTAGCCTTCTCTGATTGCTGCTGGTTTGCAGAACTCACCGCAACAGAAACTCAGGGACCTCACAGAGGCGAGTGCTTTCCTAACAACTCCCAGAGTCCCAGTTCAAATCCAAGGGGATTTTAGTGCTAAGCTCTGTACTTTCCAAAAGGCCAAGAAGATATCTTTAAGAGCAGTACATAGGTATGTCTTCCACCGTGCTGCATATTTGAGCATATTCTGCCCCTCAAGGTGCTTGTCCTACTTGTCCTGCTTCTCCAAGGTGCTTGCTGGATAGTGTAGGGAGAGAGAGAGAGACAATTAGAAGTCCAAGCACCATGGTCTGATCTCCCCAGGATGATCACAAACCACAGTTACAAAAACAAACACTGAGGCCAGGGAGTACTGGATCTACATCAGGGACAGTTCATCAGGGCACGTTAAAACTCCCTAATTCTATGTCATTTAAATGTTTCCAACAGTTTTCAAAGCACCTGTGACTTCTGTTATAACTATTTATTTATTTGTGAGTATTAATAAAATGAATGCTTTCTGTCTGTACAATATTGTGTTGTTCCTTATTTGTGAACCACTAGATATTTTTTAATAACATGAGAGTATTGCTTTTTTTCTGTCTTCTCACTGTACAAAAGATATAAAATGCTTTTTAAAATTCAACTGAACTTGCAAAATATGCAACAGTTTGATATTGAGACCAGGAAGATTATTTGAAATTCAGTATTATTCTTCAATTTCTGACATAAAAAAGCAAATAAAAAAAAGAAGCAAAGAAAACCTCATATTGCTTTTAGATTTCATCTACCTACATTTCTGTTTAGTTCAATTTCTTGTATCAAAAGAATACAGTAACTTACTGTGTACCATTGATCAGTGAGAGGACAGTTTCTTGTTTCCATTTCTAAAAGCAAACCCCACATATATCATACATTACAAAAATAAAGAACAGGTAGGAAGGTATGAATTATATTGAGTAGCTCTCTCTATTTCCCTGACTTCCTAATAACATTTCATGGCTTTCTCTTCTTCCTTTCCTCATCTCACTATAAATATCAGAGCCGATGACTGACTTTTACTGCTGCTTTTCATGCAAACTCCTCAGGCTTGCAAATCAGCTACTGATTCTGGGAACCAACTCCCAGTCTCCCACCTTCGCTCACACAGTTTCCTGACGGGACTTTGGAGCCACAAAGAATGCAAAAACACTGTATAGCACACTGACTTGAATAGCAAAACTCCAGGGTTGAATTATAGACTCCTTGGCTCATCCCATTTCAACTTTCTTGGTGGTTGGCACAGCTCTCTACCCTTAAACATGTTGCTTTTCTAGAGGATGGTTAAAGGGCATCCTGGAGAAGCAACACACACAGGGGAGTAGAAATAAAATAGCAAAATAGAATAATGGAAGAAAAATAGAAACAAATAAATAGAATAGGTAGCCAAGCCTTTCTGCAAGCAGGAATTCTACTTCCTAAGTCAAACACGATTGCTCTTTAAAAAAACATCTCAAGGGACTTTACCTTCATAAAATGATTTACCTTCCTTAATAACAGTCCAGCTAAACTCCTATCTGTTGACATTCTCATAGCACTTTACACCCACATTCTGATCAAAATCTATGAAGCGAATTTAGTGGGCACATTGGTATTTATATATATGTGTATATAAACACTATATTGTGGAAACATGAAGAACGGGAAAACTAATCAAAATGATCAACATTTTGGAGGGCATATTATGTGCTTAGGCACCGTCTGAAGTACTTTATTTTATATACACAGGATCACACACACACACACACACACACACACACACACACACACACAAGCCTTCTCACAATTATTTTGGGTACAAGCTAACATCAACCTCATTTTAAAGATGAGAAAACTGAGCTACGAAGATGTGAAATGACTTTTGCCTAAGGTCGCTTCCTAAAAGATGTCAGAGCAGACGTGTTGTCCAGACATTATGCTCCTTTGCCTAAAATCAGAGGTGCCCTGCATCACCCAACCAGTGACATGGTATGTATGTCCCTCGCGAACTGCATTCCAAATGTTAACTAAACTCGGGCATTTCTGTGACACTTCTAGAGTCACAGAATCTAGTAATTCTGGTAATTATATCCCCCTGAAAGGGTGAAAGTAGAAACAAATTTTTAACTTCTGGGCTCTCATACTCTGTTGGCCAATATGACAGCCACTAGCCACATGTGGATATTAAAATTAAATCTAAATTAATGTGGCTCGTCGGCTGTACTAGCCACATTTCAAGTGTTCAGATACAGCATGTGACTAGTGGCCGCTCTGCTGGCCAGCACAGCTACGGGACATTTCCACCATGATAGCGTTGCTCCTCTAGGCAACAGATAACTTCAGAGATATGACAGAGTGAATGATCTGTGAGCCCCTTCGGAAAGGGGATTAAGGAAGGACGTTTTCTGAGTGTCTCCTCCAAGCAAGGCACGATCAACAGTCACCAATAAAAAATCAGTGAGGCAGATGTGGTCACCAGCTCTCCGGAGCTCACAGCCTCTGCCGGAGCTGGAGTGTCCAGTGAGAACGCCGCTGGAAAAAGGCAGGTCAACAAGCAGGGCGCATAAACGACCTGCAAGATAGCACATCTGCCCTGACTCTAAGGTAGGAGTCAGACAATGCTCCCCGGTGAGGAAGAAATCTAAACTAGGTCCTGATGGCGAGAAGCTACTGCACTAGACTCTGGGAGAAGAAAAGTGTTCCCAACTGAGGGAACAGGCAGGAGACAGAAAGAGCGTACCATTTTTTGAGGAATTTTAAAAGAGCAGTAAAATTACTTTTGTCATCCATTTGGTATTTTAGGATTACAGGTTGGAATTGTTTTCTAACATTTTATCTGCGTTGCTCCGCACAGAATGGAAGGCAAGAGGGAAGGAAAAAGCTCTATCGCAGTGGGCATCAAGGAGCAAAATGCAGCTAATAACAGAACCTCTGGCCCATGTCCACAGCTCCAATGCGAAGAATGTGCATAGACATTCTTGGCCTGATAATTGCAACATGACACTCGCTTTGTCTGAAGGGTGTGTACCAGGCAGCAGGTGGGGTGGTTTACTAGCATTATTTTACTCAGTCCTCATCGCCGGCCTAGTTATTTCCTTACATTCACATTTACATCATTGGAAATTGCTAGAGCAACCCATGAAATGAAACAACTTGATCTTCAGAGCTTTGTCTATCTGCTTGAACTCCGGGAGACACAAGCTTCCTGGTGATGGCTGCTTCTAGCTAATCAACCATTTGTCAGTATTGATTAACTCCAATTTTATTCTCAGCTCTAGAATTTTCCAGAAAATTACAAAACTAAGTACACTTGTACTTGTTCAAATAATCAAATGGACCGAAAACATTTATGATGAGGCATTTCGGACAGCTTTCTTTACAAACTTCTCTCTAAGATTGCCTCAATCTGTTGAAAACTGTTTTATGCCCCGTCCCAGATAAAACCTCAGTGGCTCGTATCTCTGGATAAAATGCTTCAGTCACATCAAGTGGTAATTAAATATGCAGGCATGAAATAAGCAGCAAGTTTGGCTTCAGAGCCACCTTACAATCTGTAAGCGATCCAAAACAGATCACATGCCTTTAAATCTAGACAACTCGGGGCTGGGGATTTAGCTCAGTGATTAGAGCGCTTGCCTTGCAAGCACAAGGGCCTGAGTTCGATCTCCAGCACCACAAAAAAAATAAATAAAAAAAAAAAATCTAGACAACTGTACGTACCCACTTATCACAGCAAGAGTCTTCAAAAGAGGAAAAAAGAGGCGGATTTTTGTAGCTTGTCAGGTAAACGTAGGCTAATATATGTGTCCACGGAGATTTGGTAAAGTACCCTTAACTTTTGCTTTTGAGCTCTCAATTCAGTGCTACCAGAGAAAACATTCGAACTAACAGCACAAACTGATATTATTTCTCAGCAGTTCACTGAGACAGACTATGTAGAGTCTTTGTCTATCTAGGAGGGGTTGTTGTCCTCTTCACTGGGCTTCTTAAAGAGACTCCTCCCCTACTCTGCACTGGGCCTGCCCACTTTTGGGTCATACGTTCCCCACTCCTGAGCAGGCTGACTGAGCCCTGGCAGGGAGGACAGTTCAGTCATGGACGTGTGACATAGCAAGGTCCAGCTGACTCTTCCTTGGGATCACTATACAGACAAAAGAAGGAGAATTCTTCTATCCTTGGCTTTACTAAGCTAGGAGGGAACGAGAATGAGGCTGCTGGTAGTGGTCTTCCCACCAGATGGAGAGACTCGGTGTGAGAACAAATCAAGAAGAGGAAAGTAGAACTGAGAGAAAACCATAGCCCTGTGTGCACTTTTGGGACTCCTGAATTCTGTCATGTCTGAATTTCATCAGCCTCACATGAGTTAACAAGTATCTGGCAACACGGGAGGTGCTCAGTAACACAGTAACATTAAATGTCACTGCCTATCCCTTTCCCTCATTCTTTGACCTTGGCAGCTACCAAACAGGATTAAAGCCTTCCTTGGAAGCCCATGCTTGTTTCTGGCTTTCAGAGGAAATCTGACAAGACAGAATGGAAAGTGAGGGTCTTAGTTACCTTCTTGTTGCTGAGACACAATACCCAACAGCTCAAAGGAAGAAAGGTTTATTTTGCCTCACAGTTTGTAGAGGTTTTGGTTCACAGTGGGAAGGGCGGCCTGGCAGATGAGAAACAGTACATGGCATGGCGGGCAGGAAGCAGAGAGTGATCAAGAGAGGCAGAAGCGAGATAGACCCTTCCAGGCCCTACCCCCAGTGAAGCCTCCAACCAGGCTTCACTTTCCAAATCACATTGAGCTATGAACTCAACGGTGGACTAATTCACTGCTGAGCATCACATGCCCATGATCCAACCACTTTCCAAAAGCTCCACCTATGAGCGCATGAAGCTTTGAGGGGATAGCCAGATATAAACTGTAACAGCAAGGAACACAAAGTCCTACACCAAAGCAGTGTCAACATTGCCTACATCTTACAGATATCCCTCTGGAGACAGCCCTTCTTCGCTCACTGCACCCTCACATCTCATACAGCAGTCTGGCCATAATCAATCTCATACAATAAAAAAATGACACTTATTTCTTAGGGGAGGAAGGGGATGTACTGGTTAAACCCTAAAGTGAAACTACTTCAGGAAGCAGGTTACATAATCACCTCAACAGACATACAATTTCCTAAGGGCCAACGGTATGAAGTCACCAATTTGTGTTTATCTATCTTCCCGTAGCACCGTAATAGGGAGCAGACAATCCAGATTATTAAAAATATAGAATTTATCAACTTGACACAGTGTTTAACCTTACAAAAACAAGACAGCATGGTGGTAATTACTGCTAAATATTAATGGCGATTTAAAATTCAATTACTATGGGGCAGATAAAACCACTACTACTGAATCATTTTTGCAAAATATGCATCTTCTCGCATCCCTACACAGTTGTGCAGACAAATCATTTGCTTCCACAATAAATGCTCAAGGCTGAGGATCAAACTGGGTTGTTATGTGATACAATCTGTGTAGCACAAAAACCTTAAAGGTAATTTCTGAGACCTTATGTTTGTGATATTTTCAGACTCAATAAGCAATGTCATAAAATCACAAAATTTAGAACTGCAATGTATCTTACTGATGAAGGAAAACGAGGCTTAGGGAGGATTAATGAGTTGGTAAATGGTAGGGCAGGACCTCAGCTCATGTCTTCTTGAGTTCGGTTGGACATCTCATATGAACTCTAATTCTCACAGAACATTAGAGTTCTAGAGCAAAAGAGTCTCTGCATTTGCAGGCGAGGAAGTGAGGCTGAGGAGGTGAGGATCTTGCTGAAGGTCAAAAGGAAATTAGGCTAAAACATATCAATCCCTAGGCCAGTGCTTACCCTTTGTTACACTGGATAAGAATGCTTTGTTAAACTTAGCGGTGACACAAGCCATTCCGCTACTTAATTTCAGCCAAAGACTGAAGGAACTAGCACACAGTCATTATCAGGGAAGACTTCGTAATGAGAGTAATGGGGTCTCATAGTCAAGGAAGTGGATGGTCAAACATAAGCAAATAGCTGAACTGAAAGATTACACTCTGCCGTGTAAATTGTGGTATTTTTTTCCCCACAGTAACTGAAATCTAGAAGCTGTAGTTATTTCTGATGCTGAAACTTCATTGGCTTTTGTAAAAAGGTACTTAAAGAGCCTAAAGTATCAAGTTCTTTTCAAGGTCTTGGTTCGTAATTTATTCTGATATGGTAGACAGGGTTAAATACAGAGTATTTGTGTTGCTGTTTAAAGTTCATTGCTTTCTATGTTCCTAGAGGATATGCATTATACAAGGTAGAGCCTGGAAGGGAATCTAAGTCTCCACAGTCCCAGTATCTCTCTCCTCCCCTCCCCTCCCCATCCATCTCCTCTCCTCCTTTCTCTCTCTCTCTCTCTGAAAATTAGAGCATAAGTCATTCTATCTAAGGAACAGGAAGCAGGTGAGAAGCAAGCCTCCGAGTTGCCTGTCCGCCTACAGAAGAACATTAACATTGTTAATCAGTGTTACAAACTTTGCTTCTCTTCCCAGGGAAACAGTTGATAGAGATACAGAATGTTTCAATCCTTTCCAAGCAACGTTTGTTCTTTTTTGCAATCTTGTCCTAAATAAGTTACTAACAACAAGAACCAAACTTAATGTCAAATCAGGTTAAAGAGGAATTCGCAACTGTTTGCTCTGTACCCAGTATTGTGTTAAGCCCTACAGATGCTCAAAAATGACATGGCTCTTGCCTATAAGAGTTCACCATCTTCTTGAACAACATTTAATAGCAAAACCAAGGAACTTTGCTGTCCCCTGGGTATAGTGTGTTCTGGTAGGGCTGACCCTTGTTCTGTGGCCATGACTCAGGGAAACAATCAGAAGGCCAGGAATGAAAAAGGAAGAAAGAGAAAGACGCATAGTTCTGAATAGCAGGGGTCAGCCAGAGAATGAACTCTAGGATGGCCTCATGTGAACACACGAACAATTTTCCATATTCAACCTATTTTTTTCCAACCTATTTTAATTTCAACCGATTTTTTTCTTGCTTGCTGCAGCTTCCTCTGACTAAGCCTCTTGAGGCTGCTGCATAAATTAGGTTTCCTCTCTTCACCTTCTACCCCTTGAATCACATGCGGTCTGTTCCGCAGCTCAGAAAGCCACACTGGCCGAGTCTCGGAGCAGGTGTGGAAGAGTCCCTTGGTCTCCTCCTCACAGCACCAGCCCCGCAGACATGGAGCACAGTGACTCTGCACAGACATTTCCTCTCAGATCCGGGACTGGCTGTAGAGCAGACTTCGTCATCACTCTCACATTCCTGAGAATGAGATGGGGTTTTGTCACGTTGTTGTTTTTGTTTTCCTATTTTTTTCTTTCCCTAGCTTGCATCTTCATCTTTTAAGCAATTAGTTCTTCTGATGAGTCCACTCTTAGTTCTTCAGTTTTATACTGATTTGTCGAATCTTAGATAACCAAAGCAGAGGTTGCGGCCACCCTTTAAACAAAGAATAATAGTCCACCAGCCCATTAATCCCTGCTGGAGCAAAGCAGATGACCTGCCAGCTCTTAGTTCTAAACTGCTCATTTCAGGCTTTATTACAGTTCCCAGTAACGACTTTGGATACAGACCCAAGATAACGTGTGTTCCCAAATAAGTCATTTGACCTCTCAGGGCTCATCCTTCCTCATCTGTTACACACAGACAGTAATAATCCTTCCTCCCAATGACGTCAGGAGGATTAAATGAAGTAATGTAAGCAAGGTGCTAAATATCGTATTCGGCCCATGGGTGAACATGCAGTGTTGGCTTTTATTTTTATCATTATCATTTACATTGATCTGGAAGTTCATTTTAGTTCAATTCTGCTGTGTTCAATTCTAGTGCTGGGAGTGAGTCAGAGGAAGTCCACAATGTGAGCTGCCTCTAGTAAGAGATGCCAAACTTGGTCATCTGTAGGCCTAGACAGGTAACAAATGAGCTCTTTGTATTGTTTATCAGCAGCACAATAACCAGAAGACAAAAATTACAGCAAAGCACCTCCTATTTCCCCAGAGAATAAAATATTATTTTACGTCATTTTTTGATATTTTCCATATTCAACCATAATTTTGCAGTTGTGCCTATAGCATTTGGATCCATTTGAAAAGCAGATGGCCCCCTGACGAGCAATTATTGACTCCCTACTACGCACCAGGCACGAGCCTAAGGAAATGGATACACAAAGAAGAAAGTATCTTGAGAAACATAGTCAATCTAAATAAAATACTGGTTTTTGTTTTGTTGATTTTTTTGCAGTGTAATAAGTATTTTTAAGTAAGCTATAGAATTGGAGGAAAAATTACACAGAAGAAAATGCATATTTCAGGGACAGTAATAAAATACTGGTATGACTGATGAATGCTTGACCAATTCGTATGTAATAGCTGGGCCCACTCTAAGCATTAATAAGAATATCATTAAATTCTTAGGAATCATTGGCATTATAAAAAAGGTAAGGACAAGAATAATAATAATTGAAGAGAATGAAAGTGGCTCGTGCAGTAAACATAGAGCCAGTGCATCGCGGGTTATTCACAGGAGTGATGTCTTAGAAATAAATAGATATAAAGAGGCAATAGAGGCCACTAGGGAAATGAAAGAAAAAGTTCTAAAACTTGGAAATTTAAAGACAAAATCATTTGTATTCACTATTAGGACAATTTGATAGTACACAAAAATGCGAAGTATCAATCGAAAAATCCATTCATTGATAGAAAATAGAATACATTTAGAATTTAAAAAAAATTGCTGAACAAGCAACAACAAATTCTGCAAAACTAAATGAGGTAAATGGGAAGCATTTTTGCACATTCAGTAGGAGAATCTTTGAACCCTCTTTTTCACTTTGAATTATCTTGCTACTATTGTCACATTTCCTATGAGAATCACGAGAACAATCAGGCAATGTACACAGGCTAAGCTGAAAGCTTACGATTCATGGTCTTTATGATTCATTCACTGTCATCAAAAAGAAATTGTTCATTAAAATGATCAATTTTCCTAAATCTTAGCAAAGTCCTACCCAGGAACAAGAGAGTAAGCACAATTTACTTTGTAGTTAACCGTTTTCCTGAACCCTCTAGAGAAACAGAATATGAATCATTGTTGAGACGGGGGCCAGCATGAGTTGGATATGGGTGAGTAACTTCAAGTCTTTCCTCTGGTCAGCTCATGTCCATCATTCAATAATAATTAATCGATATCAATCACTTTTATGAACAGTAATCTTGCACAAGAACTCAAAATATCTTAAATATCCATAAATTGAACACTAAAAATTATAACTTCAATGCAAGGCAATGGAGATTAGCTTTAACATACACATAAACATTTAAATATTTTATAGGAATCACATGAATAATTGGACATATATGTGTGCGTATATATATATATCTCACAGATGTGGAAAGATACTCAAGCTGGGCTTAAGCGAAAAATCTATTCCATGCAGAGTTTGATACCCTTTCTTAAATGAAAAATACATATATAATTATTTTTGGAAGAGACTGAACAGAAACTACATCTAGGAGACTATGATGAGAGTAGTGAGAGGTATATTTGTGCTATTCAATTTATGCACTTTTGTATTCTTTGAGTTTTTAAGCCATGAGCATGATTTACCATAATATAAACTAGCTTAAAACTGAAAAACTGTTTAGTAAAAATAACAGTAAGTACATTTAATGGCAAGTCAAACATGTGAGAGAAAAAAGTGGGAAGCTTAATAAAAGAAAAACACTTAGTCCAAGACGGACATAAATAATTTTCAATCAAAATAAATTATCTCATGACTCTAAAATAAAACAACCAGAAAATAAATGCTAAATAATACATTAAACACATTAGTTGTCTTGTGTTAACAGCATTAAACTACAAACAAAACTGCGAAGCTAATGGTTCCCTTTTCGCTTGATTTGCTTTAATTATCAAGCATCGAATATATAAATGAAACTTTTCTCAAAGAACTTTGTGAATGTTCCCATGAATATGCATCTAAAACACAGAAGGCCTCTTTCCCTTCTTCCTAACCACACTCATGCACACAGCTCTGCTGTGCGCTGTCAACATATGCTCACTCCTGAAGAGAAATTTAATTCCATGACCCACCTACAATATCAACATCTAAATGTAGACATTCTTTTCATTGCAATAGCTACTGCAACCGTAACCTTACAAGGTAAAGAAAAAATTCAAAGAAATACAGACCCATTTGAGATACATCAAAAGGTATCTAGCACTTGGTACACATGCTTCTGTGGCTTTATCCACATGAGGCCAAACTGTGCTGTTGTTAACAGATGTATTTGCTGTCTCGCTCCTTTCACCATCATGTTGATATTAGAGAGGACTCTTGTAATGATAAACTTTGTAACGGTGATGGAAATGGGCAAAACAAGAGTGCCTGACTCCATCCTGGGGAATGAATACACAGGATATAAACAGATTAGACATAAACACTATATGGCATGGTTCTTATGATAACCTCTAAATCATCTACAAGGGATTAATGAGCTGGTACCGTTTGGATCCTCTTTCATGTCCTCCTCTGTTCTGTGTCCCACACTAGTATAAGAAATGATTCTTCCGTCCTTATATGAACCATTTTGTGATTTTGTTGGTAATTATTATTATTGTTGTTATTATTATTGTTGATCTCTTTTGTGGTACTGGGGATTGAACCTAGGGCCTCACACAAGCTAGGCAAGTGCTCAACCACTGAGGTACATTCTCCAGCCCTTTTTAAAAATTTTATTTCGAGACAGTCTCAC